>VMDR010013459.1:0-24955 GCA_007922815.1 Macrotus californicus | reverse complement strand
AATAACGTAGTAGAACTGTATTTGTTGGCATGAAAAGGCTTGACAATATATAGGTAACTAAAAAATTTACTAGAGTTACCTTATTTTTAAAGAACAAAATATATGCATATACATGCACACAAAAAACCATGGACAGATAAATGCCAATATGTTAACAAGAGTTACAGCCCATTTTTCTTTAACTTAAACCTTATTTCCATTTTTTGCCATTTTATTTAATATTATGATTACTAACCTTATGAAAAAAACATTTTCCAAATTTCTGATGATGCCTTTAGGATAGAGTCTGAGCATTAAAATTACCTTAATAAGCATTTTAAAAGCTACATCACAAAATTATTTTCTGAAGGGGTTGTAGCAATTTTCTTCCCTAGCAGCAATACATGAATGGCCACTTTCTTGTACCCTTACTCATATTAGGCGCCTCATTTTTAAAAAATGAGTAGATAAAAATTTTTTTAAAAATTTGCTCTTATGATAGGTTAACTTTTTTTTACTCTTGTTTTAATTTGTACAACCTTTATCACCAGTGCAGCTAAACACTTTCCTATGTGTGAGTCATTTGTATTTCCTCTTCTGTGCTTTGTTGCAAGTACTTTCTTCCTGGACCATCTTCTTGTGACTAAGAGTGAGTGCCAACACCATGGTGACCATGACACAGCTCCTTTCACTCCGAGAGAATGAGCTGTCACAAAATCTCACATCAAAGCTCAGGGTCCGAAATCTCCCAGTTAAAGTCCCACTTTGTCATAAAATGAAGAAAAAGTTTAAGATATCTAAGGACCTATATGCCCTTTATTTATTATAATGTAATCATTCATTGCCAAAGACGTTTTTCATCTGTCCTTGATACTTCAAATATAATGACTCAAATTTCCTTTCCCCACCTCTACATGTGTCCCCAAAAGTAATTTAACTAATATGTTGGGCCATACTTTTAACAATTTGTTTTACACAACATAAAATGTCCTTATGAACAACACTGAATAAATAAAATTGTTTAGAAAAATTATATTGTGTCCAACAGACCTAAAAAAAAATAACCTTACTGAGTTGGAACCAATTCTTGGTCTATTTTCAGCATCAACAAAGCTACATGGAATGTTCAGGACATACTTGTAATGCCATAGCGAAGGCCTTCATTATTTATTTATGAGAGTTGGGCATTTTATTAAGTAAAAGCACTTTAGATCAGTGTCTTCCAAATTGTGACTGGGTCATGAAATCAGTTAAGTGGGTCAGACTGGCTTTATTTATTTTTAAATTCTCACGCGAGGATATGTTTTTTTAATTGATTTGAGAGAGAAAGAGAGAGAGAGAAACATCAACATGAGAGAGAAACATCTACAGGTTGCTTCCCATATGTGCCCAGTGAACCCACAACCTAGGTATGTGCCCTGACCAGGGATCAAACCTACAACCTTTTGGTGCATGGGATGATGCTCCACAACTGAGTCACCTGGCCACAGCAAGACCAGCTTTTTTCTTTCTTTTTTAAAAAATAGAATGGAAGTGGGGGGAAAAGCATTGTTTTTAATAAAGGTATTACTTCACATGATATGCCACGTTGCTATGTCAAATGAATCCCTACTATAGGCTGTGGACTAATAGGTTTAAAAACACAGAACTTTACATAATAGCCACCGTTCTTCTCATTAAAAAAAAATTAATTCTATTCTCACCCCAACAATTACAGGCATACCTGGGAGATATTGTGAGTTCAGTTCCAGAATACCACAGTAAAGTGAGTGGTAATCTTTTTGCTGGTGGAGGGTCTTGCTTTCAATTTGTAAAAATACACAACATCTATGGTATGCACTAAAGCAAGGAGCAACAAAATGAGTTATGCCTGTACTTTCTGTTAATAATTGACATGTTGAAGAGGATTATTTATTTGCTGCCACCATATGCTAGGCATTGTTCTAGGCACTGAGGATATGGTGCTAATAAACTGAGATTCCCTACTCTCATAGAGCTCCCACAGAGCGGAAAGACAGGTGATGTACAGCATCAGGCGGTTCAACAAGGACTGTGGGAAGAAGGATGTAAAGGGAAGACTGGTGTGACTCAGGTGCAGTTTTAGACAGAACAGGCAGAGAAGGCATGATGATGAAGGTGACATGTGAGCAGAGTTCAATATTTGATTTTTTTAATCTGCATTTTTGTTATTTTAAATTTAAATGAACATCTTAATAAATAAGTAAACAGTTGCGGAGATGAAAAAATATAAACTATTTTAATTTCCTGTTATGATGTTTAACTTTTTGTTCATTTTTATATTTAGTCCTTTGCTTAAAAAATGTTTACTTTGTTCCTATCAAAGGCTGCCCACTGTATTGGACCCTGGGGATTGAACTGAAAACAAGATGAACTTAGTTCTTGCTCTGAGAAGTGTCCAGTTTATTGGAGTTTTCAAAAATAGGGAGCAGGCAAAGGCAATCACATTGTGATATGTAAGTAACGGGGAAATACGGGTTGCAATTCCCTCATTGGGAGATCAGGGGAAGCTTCCTGGAGGAATGATGACTAAATTGAGATATAGGGGCTGAAATAAAATTACTATAAGTTTCAAAAATTTTGACTCACTCTCACGTAAAATCATAGTGGTGCTTAATGAAAAATTGTGAGTTGGTCTCCAAGAAGGACATACAGAGGGCCCAGAGACATATGAGGATGCTCAGCATCACTAGCCATCAGAGAGACGTAAATTAAAACCACAATGAGATACCACTTCATATCAGTCAGAATGGCCATCATAAACAAATCAACAAACAACAAGTGTTGGAGAGGTTGTGGAGAAAAGGGAACCCTAGTACACTGTTGGTGGGAATGCAGACTATTAACAGCCACTGTGGAAAACAGTATGAAATTTCCTCAGAAAACTAAAAATGGAACTGCCTTTTGACCCAGTAATTCCACTGCTGGGATTATACCCTAAGAACCCTGAAACACCAACTCAAAAGAACCTATACACCCAATGTTCACAGCAGCACAATTTACAATAGCCAAGTGTTGGAAGCAATCTAAATACCCACCAGTAAATGAGTGGATAAAAAAAAACTATGGTACATTTATGTGATGGAATACTACACAGCAGAAAGGAAGGAGCTCCTACCCTTTCCAACATGGATGGAACTGGAGAGCATTATGCTAAGTGAAAGGAGCCAGTTGGAGAAAGACAAATACCGTATGATCTCACCTATA
This sequence comes from Macrotus californicus, assembly GCA_007922815.1. Classification (NCBI taxonomy): domain Eukaryota; kingdom Metazoa; phylum Chordata; class Mammalia; order Chiroptera; family Phyllostomidae; genus Macrotus; species Macrotus californicus. The sequence continues at coordinate 21,751 of VMDR010013459.1, read as the reverse complement.
AGTGGAAGCTAATCAACAAAACAAACAAACAAGCAAAATATAACCAAAAACACTTTAATAAAGAACAAACTGACGGTAACCAGAGGGGAGGAGGGAGAGGGATAATAGGGGAAAATAGGGGAAGATCCATCAAGGAACATGTGTAAAGGACACATGGACAAAGACAAAGAGGGTAGTTTCGAGGGTGGGAGATGGGGGTGGGTTGGGTGGGGGCCCGTGGTGGGGTGAAAATGCACACAACTGTACCTGAACGACAATTAAAAAAATGAAAAACAAAGAAACTGTGAGTTGGAACACAAATGCTTTTACATCACATAGCAATGGCTCAGTAATAAACATCCTCTTTAAAAAAATACAAAAGGAGGTTAAGAGAATGTTTACATACCTGTTTCCATTCAATTTAAGTCTATAATGATCTTTTATCTTGTAATCATAAAGTTAGGTTTCTGTCTGTTTACTAAGACGTGAACAGGTGTTCCTGTAATAGAGGTCTATTTTTATAAGCGGGAGGGGGCTGTTGATCCACACCCTGAGACTATGAGTGTTTGTACTGCAGAACTACATACAACATATTAAAATGTCAGTTGAGAGAACCCTGTTTCCTCACTTGAGGTTGTAAACTGTTTGCCATAGGTTAAACTAGCTCACCATCCTTGTGATAACTAACCAGGAAGACCTCACTGATGCTGTTGCAATGAACCCCACCAGCACAAAAACTGTGGGTGTTCCTGGCATAAGGATAATACAGAAGCTTTTCTTCCTTGCAAAGGTTATGCAAATAAAAGTAAATAGGTGAGGCTAAACCAATGACAGGAATTTTAAGTACAACCCCAAGTCTCATTGTTCCACAGAAGTTAGTACGCAAGGCAGAGTGGAGGAGTCTCGTTCCATGTTCCAGATCATGGGAACTGAATACAGGCAGCTCTTTCCAGGCACTCAAAGCCTTTCAGATGCAAAGCTTCTGGGGGAAGATGGCAGATTGAATAGATGCATGAGATTTCTCTCCCCAACTTAATCCACTATTGTAATAACTTCCCAGAATGGCATTTCAAAACCACCATCACCTAATTTTTATCCAAAGCATTTACTGCTATCAAAAATACTATCTATTTTACCCTTTATTTTTTTCTCTCCCCCACCCCCTTGCATTTGAATGTAAGCTCATGGAGAACATGACCTTGGTCTATTTTTCTTACTAACACCCCCAATTAAGAATGGAGACCAAAGGCTGATTGGAGGTTCAAGAATGAGGCTTATTAACTTTGATCTTCACTTTAGGCCCAAGGTGACATGAGTGGATAATCTGCTGGCTCTCCTCCTCTCCCCCTTCTAACCCCACGTTAGTATTTTTAAGTATTTCCCCTTGGGCTGGTCAAAAATTTCCCCAAGAAGAGTCTTGCCATCTCCTACCTGGAGGGTAAGGTCTGGCAAACTGTCAGATTCTGGCAGCTGAGTGAGGAGAAGGTGGGAGTTTCTGCATCGATATATTTTTATCAACTTTTACATATTGGTGTGTAGACTCATGGGAGCAAATCCATGACCAAGTTAGCTCAGCCCAAGAAATAGAAGCAAAAACCTGATTATCTGTCCTGTCTTTCATTCTATGCTTCCAACTTCTGCCATTTTCCTTTGACAGCCTCTCTTTGGTCCTGTTTATCACCTCAAACATTGCAGTATATCTGTCCACTTACCTTAGGTCTTTAACACGCTCTTGTACATCTGCAGTCTGAGAAATCTCTTGTCATTCCTCCTTGTCCTTCTACCTCCAATGACCCCCAACTTCTCTCCTTATTTAGGACAGGATCTGTCCTATATTTATTTATGTCATTTACACAAAACAAGCGAAAGCCTGATACAATGAAGCTGTATGTATTTCTGATCAAAGAGGATGAGGTAGAGGGACATGGAAGCAAGGGAACTGAGTGGAAGGTGGGTAGCTTCATAACACACATAATGAGGATGTTTATGGGAACTTCATGGATTGCCTTAACTCCACCACATGTGTATAAAGGTTCCAGCTGAGTTTACATGAACTTGATGAACTTCATTTCTCCATGAAGTCATATTGGCAAGAAAGTGGTCTTAAAATCAAGTCTCTCTTTGCCTGGCCTTCCATTAATTCTTCTGGTTCCACGCTACCATGTGCAAAAGACCTTCAAAGATAAGTCAAGTTCACTAGTTAGCCAGAATTTACCAGTGGGGACCCTGGCACTCTCAGGTAGATGAGGACACCTTTCTCAAACAATGGTGTAACACTTGCCTAGTGGTGGCTTTATTCACTTTTTTTAACCTGGTAGCCAAAACCTTAATTTGCTGTTGGTAATGACAGAGAAATTTTATTACGAATTCTTTTTGTGGAGAACATTGCACTTGTTTCCAAGGACTATCTTGGTAAGGCCTTTTGGGAGTGTAAAACAAAAGACTAGCAACCCATGTATTGCGGACAAATGAATTGATAAATAAAATGTAGCATGTACATATGGAATATAATTCATCCTTCAAAAGGAAGGAGATTCTGATACATACTATGACATGGATGAACCTTAAGGACATTATGCTAAGTTAAATAAGCTAGTCACAAAAAAATAAATACTATATGATTCTACTTGCTGACAAAGTGTAGTAAAAAGTCAAGGTAAGTAGGCCAAAAAGGATGTTTTATACATTCATTCATTCATTCATTTATTCCTTCCTTCACTCATTCTATTTGCTTTCTTACTGGAAACCTAGGCCCAGGAGATTCTGATTGCATAGGTCTACAGTGAGCCCATTAATCTGGATTTTCTAAATGGTCCCCAAGTATTTGTGATGATCAGACAGGCCTCGGAACCACAAAACTAGAGAAAAAGTATTAAAATTTTTCTTGGGCTAGTAAATATTTGGGACTAATATTCTAAAGTGATTCTGAAGCTTTACTGAAAGAATTACAGGTTTAAAATAGAAGAAACTTCTCAGGAGAAATCCTTACACTAGAAAAATTTCTTATAATTCTATTTTCTTTTACTTGGAGATTACAATTACATAAATACCTTGATTTCCTTCCTCGGTTGTTACAGGTAGCCAGTAGGCTTAATTCTTCTCACCTGTTCTGCAGGTAAGAAAGGTAGATTCAGAATGGTTAGTTCACCTAAACAAGTCATACTCAGAGAATCTAAAATAAAGATGTGTGTGGGGCCAGCTTCCTGAGCTCAAGACCTTCTTAGTCACATAGAGCCTATGCTTAGAGGAGCCCTGTGCTGGGATTAATGGTCTGCTGTTGCTATCTTAAACTTTTTAATAATTTTTAACAAGAAGCCTTACATTTTCATTTTACGCTGGGCCCTGTGAATATAGCTGGTCTAGGACTTAGGTCACCGATTCCAAAATGTGATGTTCTAGGCTCACCTGGAGGAAAGGTCATGAATAAAGCAGCACTGTTCCTTTGATTCAAGATCCAACGTGCTGTTTGATACACAGTTTTCATATTGGCTTGGCCATGTAGCATTGCAAAACTAACAAGAGTATCCACAATTTAAAGAGAATTCAGAGCACAGAATAAATAGTTACAACCAAGTTTTGGAGAGAAATCTTCACAAAGACTAATATAATTTTCTCATAAATATTTACAAGTTTTAAATTCTTGGACATTAGTCATTCCATTTGTTTTGGCATTTCCTTGTGAATGGAGTCCATCCAGTGTCTACAACTTATTGAGAAAAAATCTGTGAAGCTAACAGAGAAAGAGGAATCAAGAAAGCCAAAAATAAATGTTTTCATCTTGAGCCAAAGAATGAATCACTTGTGCATTCATATGTTACAGAAAATGTGATCCCCTTTTTCCAGTTGTATAAGGCCAACACCTATCAGAAACACTAATTCTTACGTGTACTGATTTAGACTCGCTCTTAAAAGCCATAAAAAGGCTGTTCATGGAAATGAACACAGAATGTATTTGTATCTTTATCTGAGAATGCTTGCCAGAATCCATTCCAAATTAGCAAAATAACATTTACTTTACATTTGTGTGTTTTGGTGAATTTTATAAACCCTGATGGTAACTGACTTTTGCTTGTAAAAGTAGAGATATAAACTGATGTTGGGAGAGAAGACTGGTGATATGTCAGGATTGAAATGTTTGTGCCTTATTTAGTAAACACGATCACCCTTTTTCACCGGAAATTACCACAGAGTCGGCTCTCTCAGGAAACACCGAGGCCCAAAGGCAGGCTTTCAAGTCTTCCTTATCCCTAAGCACCAACACATGGAAAGTACTCAGCAAATCCTCTCTTCACCCTGTCTCCAAGTTTGGCCTCTCAGGGAACAACCTCCATTCTCCTGCTAATTTTTCACCCAGATCTGTCCTGATTGGGCAGTGCTCCCAGGCAGCCAACTTTTCACATCCTCTCTGCAAATTTCCATTATAATTTATTTGTTCCCAGTCCTGCTCCCTCTGATTCCCAAGATGAAAGTCATCTGATGACTAACTTGGGATCATGTTTTGATTAATTAGTGTATTAACAAGGTAGCCTGAGACTTCTATTCTTTTTTAGGTGATATTTTTTACAATAACAATGATACATCAAGACAGTAGCCAATGGAATGATGCTTATAATTAAAATTTCTGGCTACGCAATTGGGATTTCAAAACATCTCAGAGCCTCATAATTTAGATGGCAGTCTATGGACAGGACTGGCTCTTTCGAAAAGGTACTTACTCATTTCTTTACTTAATTGTCAAATATATCTTAAGGACTTAACCTGTGCCAGGGCATACAACATTGAACCAGATGATCAGGTCCCTATTCTCATGAAGCTTACATCATAGGCATGTGGGGAGAAGATCTACCAAAAAAATCAGTAATAATAAGTGCTGTGATGAAAATAAGACATGGTGATGTGAAAAGAAGTGGCTATGAGGGTGTGGGCCTAGGATTTCAGCTGAGTGGTCAAAGAAGGCCTCTCTGAGGAGATGGCATTGATGTTGTGACCTGAATGATAACAGAACCAGACATGCAATGACCTAGAAAGAGAACATGTCTGGCACATGGGAAGAGCTAGTGAAAAGGCTCCAAGATGAGAGGCAGCTCTTTTTACTCAAGGGTATTGTGGCTAGAAAGTAGGATGAGCAAGGGAAGTGAAGGCGAGAGGTAGGCAGGGGCCCATTCATGAGGGGTCTTGGAGACCAGAAGAGGCTTTGGATTTGATTCTGAATGTGACCAGAAGCCACTGGAGTGTTTTAAGCAGGGGTACGACATGTTCTGCTTATGTTTTAAAACAACCCTCTGGCATTTGAATTGTAACTAGACTATATGTAGATGCCAGAGAGGAAGCAAGGAGGGCGATTGGGACTGAGATGTGGGTGCTTAGGTCAGGATGGCACCAGTGACAGTGTCAGCAGCAGACAGTCAGGATGTATCTTGGAGAAGGGAGTCAGTAGAATTTACAGATGTATTCTATGTGGTGGGAGGAAAAGAAAGAGAGGAGTCAAAGATGAGTTTTGGCTTTTTGGCTTGAGTAATTGAATATATGGTAGTGTTATTTCCTGAGCTGAAAAAGCTGGGAGAGGACTGTCCTGGCAGGATTGACTGAGTTGGCTGGGGTGTCATCCTATAACTAAAGGGTCGTGGGTTCTATCTGCAGTCCAGACATATACTATCCTTGATCTGGGTGTGATTGGGAGGCAACCAGTTGATGCTTCTCTCTCCCATCAATGTTTCTCTCTCTCCCTTCCTTTCTCTCTAAAAAGCAATGAAAAAAGAAGTCCTTGGTTGGGGATAAAAAAATAATAATAATTTTTATAGAAAAGAAAAGCTGGAAAAAGAAAAGCTGGGAGGATGGAAAGTTTTATGAAACAGGTTTTCGGGGGGAAATCATGACTTACAGTTTTTAGATGTTGAGTTTGAGATATCTATAGACATGCAAGTAGAACTGCCAAGTGGGCACTTAGATATGTAGGTGTGGCGCACAGAGGAGAGGTCAGGGACAGAAACATAAATTGGGGAGTTGTTCGTAGGTAGGTGGGAATTAAGGCCCTGGGGCTGGATTAGATTGTGGAAAGGAGGAGGGTGAATGGACAGGACGAGGAGGCAAGAATGCCACCATGTAAAGGGTAGGCAGAGAAGTCAGTAAAAGAGCCATTGAAAAGGGTAAAAGTCTGGACTCTGCATGCATCAGAAGCCAAGAAAGGGCAACATTTCAAGAGTGTTTTTAACTGTGCAAGATGCTGATGGGAGGCTGCGTAAGATGCAGACAGGTGGGTGGCCATTGGAGGCCTTTGGCGACCTTGATGGGGCAGTTTCAGAGTGATGGGGACAGTGTTAGGACTTTGAAGAAATATATGCTATACTCTTTAAGATGCCCAAAGCTGTGCTGGTCTAGGAATGCACGATGATCTCAAAGGTTTAAATTTTTTTTTCTAAACTATGTGGCACACAGAAAACACACAACAACAAAATGCTGTGAAGTTTTCATTGCTACCTACATAACTCATAAATCCTGAAATGCCTGAACAAGCTCCTAAATAACCAGCATTGACAATTTTATGGGGTAGCTCTCCAAGACATCATGAAGAAACAAAACCAATAAAAGCAACTGTAAAAAGTCTAACAAAAATAAAAACCTGCCTGGGAATAACTCATGCCTGATGAATTTCTATGTGGCAATGCTCACGAAGCCGCCATAAACAAATGGTACTGACTTCCGTGGTTAAGGCATTCAGAGTATAACAAACCCCACAACTAATAAAACTTTGTCTGCAGTTGTGACAGACTTTTATTTCACTTGTCACAAAGTGACACTGAAATTGTATCACGTTCCACTTCATTCAGCAATGAGTGTTTTTAGGGAGCTGTGCTGGCTGCTGAAGGGGACACAAAGATGAGTCACAAGCAGCCCTTGCCTTCAGAAGGCTAACGAAACTACCTCTGCCGTCAGGTAGCCACCACCACGGGGGCAGGGGCTGAGTCTGCCCAGGCTGCCACTGTAACCTGGTGCCCAGACGTAGAAGGAAGGCGCTTGCCTTGGTTTGTTCAGGCGACCAGCAGAAATTTGTTCCTCTCAGTTCCGGAGGCTGGGAGGTCCAGGGACACAATGCCAGCAGTTCTGGTGTTTGGTAAGGCTTCTGGTTCATGCCCAGCCATCTTCTTGTTGTGCCTCCACATGGGCACGGGAGCTCCGTGCAGTCTCTTTTTTGAGAGCACCCCTAATCCCATTCATGGGGGCTCGCCCCTCATGACCTAAGTACTTCACAAAGGCCCCAACTCTTTGTACCATCACCTTTGGCATTAGGTTTTCAACATGTGACTTTTTGGTGAGGACACAAGCATTCCGACCAGAGCAGTGTCCGCATCAATATTTCTGAATACAGGGATGAGTTCAAAACAGAGAAAGATTAGTATATCTGTCATGTAGTAGGTAGGTGTTCAATAAGTATTGATTGAACAAACATCTTAAGATACATTACAAAATAAGTAGGAAAAATATAAAGGGATATAGAACTAGGACTGTCAGAAAAGATTCTTGAAAAACTGTGGCTTCTGAAATAGGCCTTGAAGGCTGGATAGAACTTTAGCAGGTAGAGTTAGAAAGAAAGGTATTCCAAGCGTGGAAACAAGAAAGAAATGTTTCTTTAAGATTTTTAACCACAAAAGAAAATGCTTTAAAAAGAAAAAGAGAGAGCAAGTTGCAGGAGGGAGGCTCTTTACTACCCAGGCACGTGAAGTGTGCTGCTTTGAGTCTATTATCTAGTATGGGCCAAATATTCTGTAGGGGGAATGGGTGTCCATGCTCTGCGCCGGGTCCCACCATTATAACTTGCAGAGAAAGCTGGTTTCTATAACTAATTGCTCCCTCTCCTGCCTGACTTGATCTTCCTGAGAAATAACAGTTTTGATTAGGTAACCTGTACATTTTAGGTGAAGAAAATCAGCCACCCAACCTCAGCCAGCATCATATAAACAGACCACGGTGTAACACAGGCAGCAGAGCTCATGCCTGGCCTTCTTCTGAGCCACGGCAAGCCCAGGACAGGTATGCACAGTTAGAAAGCACATGGTTTTCCTTCCTGACCACTTTCATGGGAAACAGGCCAACACCAAGGTCACCTACAGAGCTGATTGACAAGATAGAACCTCATCTTGTCTGTTGTCTTCCCAACCATTTGGAGAAGGCAAGGACCCTGGAAAGTATGAAAAGGTTATAAATAGGACAATCTAGGGGAAAGTCTCCCCTCTGGTGCTCTGCCTCAGAAATATCCCAGATGTGTGTTTGAAAGGCGGGAGAGAAGTGGGCAGAGCCAGCTTCAGAGTACAGAGACCTGCACCTAGGTTGAATCTCACTGTCTTGAAATTCTCAATGTTTGAACACAGGACCTCACATCTTCACTTTGCACTGGGCCTACACATTGCACAATAAGTCCTGGAGGTGGGAGCTGGCAAGAACCAGCCTTCAGGGAAAAGCAAGCTCATGCCTGACTCACACTAGGCCATAAACTGATGCTTCTTGACCAGTTTCTGGTCAAGTATTTTCTTTATCCAAGTATGTCATAACAGAGGGACCTTGGACTCACTAACCTTGGTCTGAGGAAAAAGCAATAAATAGCTCTCCTCAATTGTGACATTTCTTTGAAGGTTCGTATTTTATCCTAAAGAAAAACAAAGTGATATTTGCATGCTGTTCCATAATATACCTGTTGGATACATTTTAAAAATAAGATAGACTCCACCCTCCCCCTAAAATCTTTAAGTAAGACTGACATTTCAAGAAGATACACCTTCTTTATCACTTGGGTATGAAGGTCTTCTGGCCAGCCAAATAACGCTCCATGTTGTAGCAATGAGGGGTACACAGGGTCAGAGGACAAAAGGCAAAGTCCAGTTCAGCAAATACCCACTCATGGGAGTCCAGCTTCCTCTCTGTTCTCACATGGTCCCCCTGTGGCCTTTGTTGGCCACAAAGTATACAACTCATGGTGTCTGACTCCTTTATTTCTGCCCTTCTTCCTTTTCCTCTTCCTATGAAAAAATGCATTTGCTTGCTAGAACACAGCCCTAAAATTGCCATCAGTCTTTAATTCTCTGTGCCAGCTGAAGTTCAATCAGAGAAGCAGAACCACTAGGAAGGGTAGGGATAAGGGATTTGTTTTAAGAATCGAAACTTTAACCAGCAATTATTGGAGCTAGTTAAATGGTCTGTGCAAGGCTATTGATTCTGCATCTGGTGCTGGGGCTGCAATCTGCAGGGTAGGCAGGTAGTCAGGGAGGAAAGATGGACAGAGCAAGGACAACTGTAGCCTGTGAGGACCTGCTGGACCCCTGCAGAGCAGACTGGTACCCTAGCACTGCTTGTTGGTGGTGGGAGAACCACCCCCACCCCATAGAACTTGGTTCTTCAGAGCCTCTTCAGATGGGGAACAGCTGGGAGAGTTACTTGGAATGCAGGGATGCTGGAAATGGGTAGAGCACCTGACAGCACCCATCTATTAAAAAATGAAACTACTTATTACCTCAATATTGTTTCTAATGTGTGTGAAGGAATGTCATAAAAACTATATGAGAATATAAAATAAAGCATCCTATTCTCTCTGCCTGGGCTCTCCATGTCTTCCTCCTTCAGGTTTCACCTTAAACAGATACATCTTCAAGAAGCCTTCTCTGACCTCGAACTCAGGCCCACCCAACCCAGTTAGCATCCTCGGTTACTCTGCCCCATAAGGTCCTGCAATTTCCTTTTTGTCACACACATCAAAATGGTAGTCGGGTGGTTGTTCATCTCTGAGTCGTCCCCCAAAGCACGTGAACGCTATTAAAATAAAGGCTGTTTCTCCTTTCTACTGTGGGATTGATAGCGCTTAGCATATCATTGGATGTTTAATAATTATTGATAGACTGACTAAATCAACCAATCATGAGAAGACAAAAGAATTTGTTTTGGGTACTGAGTGTATTTATAATTTTATCTTGTGGAAGTTATATTGAATGGACATGATGCAGGCTGTTCCAAAAGAACCACTGAAAAGAAAATGATTCAATGAATTCGTAAGTTATCCACGACACATCCCCCCTTATCGATGGTTTCACTTTCAGCAGTGTCACTTGCAATCAACCATGGTCTGAAAATATTATAAGGGAAATTCCTGAAACGAACAGTTCATAAGTTTTGAATCGCATGCCATTCTGAGTAGCCTAGCACTGTCCTGCTCTGTCCCACCCGGACTGTGAATAATCCCTTTGTCCACTGTATTCATTAGTCATTCAGTAGCATCCTGGCTTATCAGATCCACTGTTTCGTATCTCAGTGCTTGTGTTCAAGTAATCTTTATTCCACTTAATAATGACAGCCCCAAAGTGCAAAAGCAGTGATGCTGGCAATGCGGATATGCCAAAGAGAAGCTGTTAAGTGCTTCCTTTCAGTGAAAAGGTGAACGTTCTCAACTTCATAAGGAAAAAAATATCATATGCAACCCTATAAGATCCCTACAACCATAAGCCCCAAATCATCAATGATTATCCCCATTTTACAGAAGTAAGACAAAGAGTCTGCATTTCCAACAAGCTCCCAAGTGATGCTGATGCTGACCCTGGACCACACTTTCTTCAGGTTCTAGATCTTCAGCCTTTAGTCTTCTATACTCCCTACCTCCATCTCCGATTGACTCTCTCCTGAATTTGCTTCGCTTCCAACCTAGTGTGAACTCCAAGGGCAGTAATTTGAACCACACCCTGACCATACTTTGTCTTTCTGGAACAACAACTCTGGCAATCTCCATCCCTGCATTGATAAAACCCCCAGTATGCAGCCACAAAACCACTAAAGGAAACCATGTAACTGCCACTGCTTTTATAGCAAATGTTTGATTTCTAAAGTCAAATCAGCAATCCTTCACTTTGTTCCTAGTCAGTTCCCCTTCCCACTCTTTACTGCGACTTTGCCTACACCTAACTAATGTCCTCCAGCCCCATACCCCCTTCTTTCAGGGATCAGTGAACATGATATAAGGAGAACCTCTTCGCGAGCCATCTAGAAGCCACATTTAGCATAGTAACTGCTACATACATTTTTTTTTAATCCACTCAAAAATCCAACCATATCACCCTGGCCTGATGGCTAGGCTGGTTGGAGCATCCTCCCACACACCAAAAGATTGCAGGTTCGATTCCTGGTCAGGACACATACCTAGGTTTAGGGTTTAATCCCCCTGTCGGTCAGGGAGCATATGGGAGGCAATCAATCAAGGTTTCTCTCTGTCTAAAAGCAGTAAACAAAATGGAGATCACAGGATTATCAGTGGGGAGGGGAAGGGGGGAGAATGGGGGAAAAGGTACAGGGAATAAGAAGCATAATTGGTAGGTACAAAACACACAGGGGAAGGTTAAGACTAGTATAGGAAATGTGAAGCCAAAGAACTTATATGTATGGCTCATGGACATGAACTAAAGAGGGGGGGGGATGCTGGTGGGAGGAGGGTGCAGGGCAGAGGGGAATAAAGGGGAAAAATGGGACAACTGTAATAGTATAATCAATAAAATATACTTAACAAATAAAACAAAATCAATAAACATATCCTCGGGTGAGGACTTAAAAAAATGCAACAATCTCATATTAAAATTTTACAACTATTAGAAAATTCTAATTAAACCAGATTATTTCTTTAAGAAACATCTCAAAAAAAAAAAAAAAAAGAAACATCTCACACAGTGAACCAGATCATGTGACGCTACAGACTTAGCTCCGAAGACTCTCTGTTCTGCTGCCTGGGAATCACAGGCAGCCTCAGGATTCCTCAAAGCTACAATATCCATCTGAAATAAAGAGGGGCCAGCAAACCCTTGAAGGCACATTCAACTCACTCAGGCCACTTAAAAAAAAAAATCTTTCCTGGGCCTCAGTGAGAGAAATCTTGTTCAATTCATTTGGAGTGGGGCCCTGGCACCACATTTTCTAATCTGTTGAAGAGGAATATTATTGCAAGTCAGTGATTTTCAAACTTTTTACACCTTGGCACGAGTCCCTGGTTACCCTGACAGGCAATGCGTGACAGGTGTGTGAGGTCTCTGCTGGCACCACGAACTGCCTCGGGTGTCGGTGCAGCCCTTGTTCTCCCCAGTGTAAACACAGACCTCCCAATCCGCTCAGAAAAAAGCGTTTTAGGGAGAGAGAACGGAAATTGACCTAGGAAGTATTAGTGGAGGGAGCACTGAATTCACAAGTAGTGACTCTGCTTCCCAATGTGTGATGTGCAGTTTTAGATTTAACTCTGATTTACTCAAATCCCCTACACCACATATATTTGTCGGAAACTGTCCTGGACTCCCCGCTGGGCGGCCTTTAAAACTTTTTCACACATGCATTCTTCTTAAGTCCCACGCGACTGCGGAACAGGGCTGAGCCCGGCGCGGCTGGGGGCGCGGTCCCAGCGACTCCGGCCGCAGAGACCCGGAGACCTAGAGCCGGTGCCGGACCCCCGGCACCCCGAGCTCGCGGGGCGCATCCTGGGACGCAAAGCCCAGCGTGGGAAGCCCGCCGAACTTTCAGCATCTCCAGATTTGCAGCAGCTGGAGAACCGCCGCAGAGCGCCCCGACCCCATCAGCGGCCGGAGCTGTGGCGGAGCGGAAGCCGCCCCTCAAACCCAGCAAAGACTCGAGCTGCTGCCCATCCGCACAGCCCGGCGCGCCGCTGCCATCCTGCGAGCGCCGGGTCTCCCAGGTGCGAAGAAGGCAGAGGAGGCCCGGCCCGCGGGCCTTGGCCCCGCCCAGGGGCAGCCCCGCAGCGCATGAATGGGCCAGAGGGACGTCAGTCAGGACGCGGGAGCGGGTCCGGGGAGCGCCCGCCCCCTTGCCGGGCTATAATGACCGTCCCGGCCCCGCGGCCGCGGGCGGGTGGAGGTGCGCGCCTGTGCCGGGGTGAGGCTGAGGGCGCGCGCGGCCGGGCGCAGCTGCCGCAGCTGCCGGGCGGCGGACAGCAGCCGAGGCTCGGGGAGGGACGGCAGGGGAGGGGGGCTAGGTGGAAGGCACCCCAGGCTGCCCACGTTCCGTTCGCACTCACTCCCGAAGGTGTTGCTTCCAACTTTTACCTCCTTAGGAAGCAGGAAACGATAGTGTTAGGAGACCTGACCCTAGAGTGTCAGTGCCGGCTCTAGTAACGCCCATATCAACCCCCACCTCCCGCCAGTTCCTCGTCTGGTCTCAGCTTTATTGTCATTTTTATTCACCTCCAGAACATGGACTTCGCCTGCCTCTGGCTAGGGCTGCTGCTGCCTTTGGTAGCTGCGCTGGATTTCAGCTACCACCACCAGGAAGAGATGGAAGAGTTTTTGAAGAATGTTGCCCAAAACTACAGTTCTATCACTCACTTACACAGTATTGGGAAATCTGTGAAAGGTAGGGTCCGTCTCGTGCACTTCTCCAAACCTTGCTTTCATTCATTAAATATACCTTAGCTTCGCGTCCCCTCTCTATGAAGCTACTCAGAGGAGCTCCGAGCGGGGCACACCAGTGCCTTGCTTGTTGGTTGTTTTCTGCTTTTGTGTGTTGTGTTGCTTTATTTTGTCAGGGGAGTAGGAAGACCTGAGTTTTACTAAATGCCTCTGCTGTCATTCGATGTCACTGAGTCCTAGGAGTTAATGAATGGTGCTCTGTCTTTTCGATCTTGCAAACATCAGTTGCCTGGAATGTGTATTTTAGTTCTTTTTCTAGATAAGCCTCTGCCAGGGAAGTCAGTCTGTTTATCCATCTCAGGTTTCCCTTTTTGTTGACTTCTTTAAATATGATTCGGGTTGTTAGTATCACATCTAAAGGTCTCTTTTGAACTAAAATAGTGCAATTCTGTTGAGATTTCCTTGTCATGTATAATTACCCAAAATGCTTCACGTTTTGCAAAAATATATGGCTCTGATACTGTAAAGGCTGTTTTAAAAATCATCCATTTGAATAAGACAATTGCTGGATAATAAATATACACTAAGAGTGATGGCTACTGCTTCTAGCATTTTTACGTTTATTGTTTAATTGCTTTATTGATTTAATTTAGAAACTAGATATTAAGTATAAATATAAAACTTTATGTTAAGTAGTTATCATTTTTATAGATGGGGATGTTGAATCATAAAGTATTTTGCCCAAGATCACCCCAATGGTAAATTTTATAACCAGGTTTGGCACTCAGATCACTACTTCAAGGCTTGGACATTGGGTCAGGGCAAATAATTTTATCAGATATTACTTCTTAATCCTCTTGAATTGCATTGGTAACTACAAAGAGATTACCAGAAATAAGTGCTTAAATCAAAAGTCTTGTCAAGTTTATGGAGTTTAAATCTCAACTTTTTATATCTTCAAACCCTACCTGGATTTTATCTCTGAGCTTTTCAGCCTTTTGGGAGTCTCTTAATTATGATATTCTTACTCTTTCTCCCAAAATTAAGGTCAAGGTTTCTATATTAGAAAAGAGGTATTACATAAATTTACTTATGTGCAATGCAAAATAAAAATCCTGGGCTTATCTGTGTGATAGTACCTTTGTTTTTAAACAACATTGCCAAAGAGTTGGTGCCAGAATTACTCTGCATTGCTCTGTAATCTAAAATTATAGAGGTTGCACGTATGAGAAATCACATCTTGAATCAGCATATGTATTCAACCTTTTGAAATCACTTCCGCCTGAGGTTAGAGAGGAGCAATTTTAAAAGATCTAAGAATACTAATTATATTAATAAAGGAAATATAGAACACAACTAGCTTGAGTTATTGTTCAGTCATCATTTCAACCACAAGATGAGGAGGATGTTGTTAATTTTAAGTACGAAATTAAGTACTAGATTTGGTCATTTTTTATTTCTGCAAGCACAAAGTGGTTGTGAAAGAAAGCTGGGGACCCTTTAATGTGAACCAACTATTCTGATCTACCCTGCGTGATATCAGACCTCAGAGCAGCAGGCTTCACTTTTGTTACTTTGTATGCACTCCCATGGTTAAAGAACTGAGGAGTTATCGTGTAAAAATGATATGACACTAGTGGTCAAATGTTTGCGCTGAGTATGTTCCGAATAATTGCTCAGATTAAGAAAAATCCCAAATCCATATTAGGTTCCAAGTGGTAGGTTCCAAGAGGCAGGTTAAAGTGCTGTGAGTCAGTTGCTACTGTATGTGCACGTTAGTATGAGACCGAAAGACACAGCTTTGCTGGTACTCTTCACTAGGCAGGCAATTTTTCCTGGCCAATCTGCCCTCTAGAGCAGGAGTACTGATCTCTTTTCCCTTGTTGTCAAAAAAAAACACAAAAAAACAAAAGACAACAGCCAACACAACAATAGCCATTGGTAAGAATGAATCAAAATTATACCTATTTTTTTTGTTAGATTGGCAAAAAATATAACATATTTCTTCGTGTGCCAACGAAGTTTAGTAGTTAGTTTATGTGTGCCATGAGATAAAAATGGTTAAAAATAGCTGCTCTAGTGTAAGATAAGTTTACTTAGCAAATAAGATTTATCACACATGATATTTATGTTCTTTTTGTTATGACTATGGGCAACCTACCCAGAAGGAAGAGTCATATTCCTACCTTGCCAAAGACATTTTTAAATTTTTGTATATGCATCTTTCATATATTTTCACTATTGTAATAATGGATTCCATTCTACTTATT
Source organism: Macrotus californicus (assembly GCA_007922815.1). Classification (NCBI taxonomy): domain Eukaryota; kingdom Metazoa; phylum Chordata; class Mammalia; order Chiroptera; family Phyllostomidae; genus Macrotus; species Macrotus californicus. The sequence goes on along the minus strand of VMDR010013459.1, from coordinate 6,129 downwards.
CTTCAATTCTCATTATTTTAAGACATATTTCCATGAATTGACAAAGTCCACAGATGTGAATTGGTTGCTATCTAGTATTTTATCCTCTGATTATCTGAATTTTCTTAGTCATTCACCCCTTTAAGACATCTGTATGGATTCTGATGATCTTTTTTATAAAGGGTGATGCTAGAAAACCATCAGTGAATGTCACGATAAGTACCTTTTACTATATTTGGTGATTTTTTCAGTTTTTGTATTTGAACTGTTTGAAAACCACAGAAAAGTTGAGGCATGCACACCTCTCATCTAGGTCTCAGACCTAGTAGACTGGGGGGCTGACCGTCTTTCAGATGGATCTTTGGAGAAACTGCACTACCAGATAACATGGGAAAGAAAATCTGCGTGAAACCAGAGAAGCAGCTCAAACAAACAAAACACCTGACAACTGAGTTGAGAAAAATCGTACAAGTACAATGTTCATTGGTTCCTTCCTCTGTTCAGTTAAGGAAGCTTCTGCCCCTTCCCTTCCTTTTTTGAAATTTCTAACCCCCTTTGAGTAGCAGGATGCCAGGAACATATTCAGTAATTTGTATCTGTTTGATGGATTGAGTATTTTGCTCAGAGAATGCCTTGTGAAGCAAGCAAAGATGTGTGCCACTTATTCTCTATGTTCAGTAGTCTGCTTTAAAATGTCAATGTATTGGTACGAGGGATGCAGACATGGGACAGGCTGGTCTATCACCCACCTGTGGTAGGTAAAAATCTGGGAGGGATATATCGGGAGCAAGGAATCCCAGCCCCACACCAGGCCCCCCAGCCCAGGGTTCCAGTGCCAGGAAGATAACTTCTGGCGACAACAACCAGTGGGGATTGAGTCAGAGGAAGAAAATTCTAGAGTCCCAAGTGGTTCATTCCTCTTAAAGAACCCATACACAGACTTACTCAGACTCACTCCCTCTGTGCTCCAGCACCAGGGTAGCACCTTGAAAGGTACTAGTGGCATACAGGGAGGAACTGAAGTGGCTGGCAGCAAGGCAAGCAGAGGCCATTGTGCCTTTTCTGAGTACTCCCCTCAACAGAGCCACAGAGCCTATGAATGTTGCTCTGTCTGGGACTCCATCAACCTGGCTAACACTGTTTGCCCCATCTTGAAGATCCCCAGAGACTCCAACTCACTCAACTTACAGGCCCACCAAGCTGCTTTTCCATATGAATGCTGGTCTCAACTCAAGCTTCGCAACTTCCTAAATCCTCTCTGGCTTCAGTGAGCCCCAGGCCTGGCACTAGCAGCAGCCAGCCTAGATTCACAGCTTGGCTTCACCTGGGAATCTCCAAGTCCAGCACATGTAGCAGCCATCTCAGATTGCTTTATAGCCCAGGCGGGTTGGACCTGGACAAAAACACAGGTGGGGACTAACCCTGGCCTGTACCATTCAGGAAACCCCAGAGCCTGCGCACCCCGTGGATAACTATGGACCACATCAAAGCACCACCACCCTGTCCCTGCACAACTGATCCTCCACAGAGAGTGGAGGTTGGTGGTTAGTGGTCATAGCCAGTCCTTGCAGCTGACTGGCCTGGATAAATCCCTCCCATTGACCTGCCAACAGCAATTATGGCTCAACTATCAGAGGAAGGTGTACTCAACCCATACAAAGGGCATACCAGCTTGAGTGGTAGGGGTGGCTGTGCCACTGGACCCTACAGGACACCTGCTACATTAGGCCACACCACCAAGACATGAGTCAAAGCAGCTCTACCTAATACATGGAAACAAACACAGGGAGGCTGCCAAAATGAGGAGACAAAGAAACATGACCCAATTGAAAGAACTGATCAAAACTCTAGAAAAAGAACTAAACAAAATAGAGATAAGCAATCTATCAGATGCAGAGTTCAAAACACTGGTTATAAGGATGCTCAAGGAACTTAGTGAGGGCTTCAGCAGCATAAAAAAGATCCAGTCAGAAATGAAGGAGGCACTAATTGAAATAAAGGACAATTTATAGGGAAACAGCAGTAGAGTGGATGAAGCCGAGAATCAAATCAATGATCTGGAACATAAGGAAGCAAAAAACAACCACACAGAACAACAAGAAGAAAAAAGAATCCCCCCAAAATGAGGATAGTGTAAGCAGCCTCTGGGACAACAAGTTTTCCAACATTCACATCATAGGGGCGAGAGAAGGAGAAGAAAAAGAGCAAGTAATCTCTTTGAAAAAGAGAATAGGTGGGAAATCTATTTGAAAAAATAATGAAATGAAACTTCCCTAATTTGGTGAAGGAAATAGACATACAAGTCCAGGAAGCAGAGAGCCCCAAACAAGATGGATGTAAAGAGGCCCACTCCAAGACACATCATAATTAAAATGCTAAAAGTTAAAGATAAGGAGAGACAACTGTTAGAGGGAGGTTTTGAACTCAGATTCATTTATCTCCCAAGCACATCTCTTTTCTCTTTAAAGAAGTAGATTTAATGGACCTTGAGATTATTATGCCAAGTGAAATAAGCCAGTGAGAGAAAGACAAATACCTTATGTTCTCACTTACATGTGGAATCTAATGAACAAAATAAACTGACAAACAAAATAAAAAGAAAGGCATGGATACATGGAACAGACTGATGGGGGTGGGGAGGGAAGGACTGGATGAAAGAAGGTGATTAGTCAAAGAACATACATGCATAACCCATGACACTTGTGTGTGTCATGGCCAGAGGGAAGAGTGGGGGTGGGGACTGGGTGGAGGTAGGCAACGAGGGGTGAAGGGGGACTTAGGTAATAGAGTGAACAATAAAAATAAGTTTAAAAAAAGCAGCTTGACATAGCTATAGATGGTTACATGGAGATTGAGGTTGTTGGTGGAAGGTTTCAGATTTGTGGTTTGGGCATATGTGATCTGAAGCTTCTGCCACGGAAGTGTTGTCCATTACAGAACTCATGAGCCCCTTGGTTAGTGAGCAGCTGAAATGTGGCTAGACCCAACTGAGACGTCCTAAAGTGGCTTTGAAGACTTAATAGGAAAAAGGTAAAATTTTCCATTAGTATTTTATATCGATTACATGTTGAAATGATATTCTAATACATAGGTTAAATAAGGAATACTTAAAATTAACTTCATTTGTTTCTTTTTACCTTTATTAATGTGATTTTGGTTACTAGGGCATTTTAAATTACATGTGACTTTTATTATATTTTGATGGGCTGTGTTATCTAGAGAGACATTTATTAGTAATATTTTTCTGGGTACAAAAAGAATTCAAGTTCGTTTAGAAAATTTGGAAAGTACCAAAAAGAAAAAGCGAATCTCACCATCCAAAGGAAACAGGCATCTTTCCCACCTCCCAGCGTGCCAAATACCTTGTTTGTCCATGCAAACATTTTATTTAGAAAATTTGATTTTTTAAAAAGACTTTATTATTACTTTTTTATAGAGAGGGGGAGGGAGAGAGAAAGAGAGGGAGAGAAACATCATGTGGTTGCCTCTCACATGCCCCCACTCGGGGACCTGGCCCGCAACCCAGGCGTGCACCCTGACTGGGAATCGAACCGGCAACCCTTTGGTTTGCAGGCTGGCACTCAGTCCACTGAGCCACACCAGCCATGGTGAGACTTTGATTTTTAATGATAGCTTTGTGCCCTATCAATGGACGTACTATTGTTTTTTTAACCCATACCCCACTGATGGACATTTAGTTTGCTTCTAAACTTTCCCTCTTATAAACAATTCTATAGTGAACATCTTTGTAGCTAAGACAGCAAAAGTTGTCAATGCTCAAGCTTTGGAACCACAGTGTTCAAGTTCAAATTGTAGATTCTCTACTTTGTAGCTAGTTTGACCTTGGGTTGTTAGTGCATAATCAGTGCTACATAAGAGCTATTGTTAGGGAGACATCTGCTGCTATTAGTGTTACGTTTTCATAAAGGTAAATTACTGGGTCTTAAGCAGGTTTATGTTATTTCGTACATGTGACCAAATTGCCTTCCAAAAAGATTGTATTGATTTAAAATCTCATGAGAAATGTATGCTAAGGAAAGAACAATTCTTCCAAGTCTTATATTACTCATAAATCAATACTGGCATTATTGATTTGAAAGATTAGTGGAGTATTTGTCAAAGAGTACAAAGTTTTTGTTACACGAGATGAATATGTCTTAGAGATCTATTGTATAGCATAGTGCCTGCAGATAATAATACCATATTGCATGCTTAAAATTTTGTCAAGAGGATAGATGTTATGTTGAGGTAATGATGATGGTGATGATGATGATGAAAGATTAGTATACTATCAACTTTTCTTTGTGTTTAACGTATGAGGGAGAATTTCTTTCTCGTGCTTTTTTTGCCCAAGAACTCTCACCTTCATATACTCATTCAACAGATACTGTTTTAGTTCCTCTGCCAGGGGTCTTTGTACAATTGCAGATGCTCAAAAGCCTCCCTAGATTTGGCTCAGATTCCTGCCCTGAAGAGGTGTGTACTGTGTTCACACACACAGATCTCTCATTGTCTACTGCCCTTGACTGTGTAGATTTTGGCAGGTGATTGGCCCTCAGAAAAAACAAAAAAAAACAAAAACAGACATTGTATATTAAATTTTGCCACAACACTTAGTTTTCTGTCACACTCTGTTTATTTCTCAAGTATGGTCATGAAGCCAGTTTGCTTGAGATTCTGTATAAAATGCTCTTTGTGACAAAAAAGGAGGGGACATATTGAGGACTGAATATCTAGAAAACCACTAGAATCTAGGAATTTCAGCTGAAATACACATGTTTGTGATTTCAAGTTACACTGATTAAGCAAGACTTTCCCCTTCTTTAACTTGAAATGCAAAGTTTTTTGTTCTGAAACATCTTACAGATATTGCCCTTGTTTATAACAATCAGGATTTTTTAAAGGTGCTGCTTTTTTTGTTTTCTTTAAGGAAACTATTTAGATTTATTCTGTTTGTAGTATAATTTAAAAGAGAAAACTGAGACAGAGAATATCCTAAAAATAACAGAATTTTACTCTGCTTCTTGTATTTAGTAACCATTTTTATTCCGAATCTCAGATGTATCTAAACAGAAATGGTCTAGGTGCAAATGGCATTTGAAAAAAGAAAAAAATGACAGCCAACATCCAGTGAATTTTGCTATTTCCAAGCTCTTTACATATCTGTTCCCCTGAGTCATTTTAACGATGGTATGAAATACCATTATTATCCCCATATTTGCATGTGAAGAACTGAGATAAAATGAATTGTCCGTAGTTTGTAAATGACAGAGAGGTGACTGGAACCAGTCTGTCTTGTGCCAAATAATAAATAAAACCTTAAACCTTTTTCACTTTAGAGAAAGCTTTTCCAGTTACCTTTTCTCTATTCTTGTCACCTACCCTCCCTCCTACAGATCTTCCCCCAACCCCTGTGTTTCTGAGAAAGTTGACAAGCATCTTCTGTCACCCAAGCATATTAAATGTTTGTTGTTGTTTTTTTTAATGTGAGTGACCTGTGGAATTTCCTGAACCCTTTTCAGTATTCACAGTTTCATCCAAAGCAGTTTGAATTCTTTTTTTTTTTTTGCTGTAAATTTAATTTTTCCTATACACAAAACTCTTCGATTATGAGACAGAAGAAGGCAGAGATTCTGGTTTACACACTCACAGGACACCACCCATCCACCTAACTGCATGTTCTGAAAACTGTCGTTCTCATTAAGAGCAGTAGCCCCCCCTAGAGGGGATTTTGGAAATTGAGGGGAGGTTTAGGCCATATAAGTCTTGGGTTGGGGGAGGTGGTCACTCCTAGTGTGTCCTCCTGATCTTGTTAGTAATGCACGGAATAGTCATGCACAGTGAAAAATTGTCCCCTATATTTTCTGATGCCCTCCATAGGGGGAAGACCACCTTAGAATGATCAGAGCCTAAAACCAAACTATGTTTTATGTACATACACAAAATACTTTCCCTCACAATTTTTAAATATACTGAATTTCCCAGGAATGTAACTGTAGATACAATGAGGAAAACTTGATTTTGTTTTTCTCTGAACTTGGCTGAGCTATTTCACATTCATGAAATCCTCACACCAGTGACCGCATAACTGAATTAGTCTGCATTTGGAATAGATGCGGTCACTGTGATGCTCAAGGGCAGTCAGCCTTC
>VMDR010013458.1:0-24957 GCA_007922815.1 Macrotus californicus | reverse complement strand
ATATTGATTAGTACTAAGTAGCAAAAATTTATTGCAATGTTGTCACTTGCCTTATTCCAGATCAATACAAATCTCACCAAAAGCTTCTTAAATGTAATAAGAATCTGACAAGACCTTTTTGTCACAGATTAGTGTTAAAGCAATGAGAGGAGCCCCAAAGAAAATTGTCTTTCTGGCTGAAATGCCAGTTTATTCTGCTTCCGGTGTTCTATGCATGTACGACATCTTTGTTGATATTGTGGATGTCAAAAAAGAAAAACAAAGAGTTTAAACATTTTTTTTTGCAGACTAATGCAAATGAAGTTAACTCGAGAACTTAAATTTAGGTGCATTTCTATCAAAATCTGCTATTTTATGGATATTATATTGCTGAGCAGAATTAGATTATGGAGACCCCAACCCAATTAAATTCTGCAATATATTTAGACTATTTCATCAGTTGATTTTAAATTAGTAAAAAAATGTAATATTTTAAATTAGATGTAAGAGTAAGTTATCAAAACATATTTTTCTTAAGAGGAAAAAGGTTACAACTTAGATATAATTTAAATTTAGATTGCATGCAACAAAGCAACTATATAAAATAGTAGAATCTAATTTGGAACTGCAGAAAGAGTTCTCAGGAGCTTGAGACAGCTGCATTTCATGAATTCTGATGACACTGGAATTTAGTCATCTTGGCAATATTGTAATGTTTGCCTAAGTAAACCCATTTAGGCTTGTGTATTTTGGTGCATGCATCTTTTGGCACTTGCAATTATTTGGACAGAAAGCACATGTATCTTCCATGGTATCTATGTAAATTTAATTTTATGAAAGGTATCAATTTAACTGTGTAGAGATTTGTCTTTTCAAATAAAAGAAAAATCTGATTTGGAACTGTAACTTTTACTTAAATCCATTACTTTTTCACCCTTTTCCCTAAGCAGATAAACTCATGCGTGCTTTGCATGCCAGTCTTGCTTTTTATTCTGTTTCTCTTTTCTAGATTCTTGACATTCTAATATCAAATAATATTTCTTGTTAGTGCACCTCTGTGGCTCTATTTACTACAATTTCTATTATGGACAACATTAATTTTAAGTATAATATTAATATATAGGAAATTCATCATACTGATATTTTTACAAATATAGCATACAGTATATAATTACACAAAAAGAATTATTATAATAATCATTACAAGCACATATATGAATAATACATGCATGTTATTTATATAAATATATTTACATATAAATTATATATTTGCATACATTATATTATATCTATTAATTATACAAGGTCTGTCTGAAAAAAGTCTAGCCATTGTTAATATAACAAAAAGGGTTTGCACAACATCAATGTAACCAGGTAGCCAAGGAGAGTGGACTGGAATGCACATGTGTGACCAAAAGCAACTTTACTGTACTAGTCAGTAGATGCAGTAGATGCTGTTGAATGAGGGCATGTACTGTGTGGTTGTCGCATTCAAAAGAACTGATCAAGTAGAACAACAAATCTGCATCAAATTTTGCATTAAGCTTGAACATTCATCTTCAGAAATTATTTGGATGATTCAGAAAGTTGAAGCTATGGGCAACTGGTGATTAGCAGCTTCATCACGGCACTGCACCAGTTCATGCGTTATGTCTCATGCCGAGTTTTTTGATGAAACATCAAATCATCAAAGTGATTTTGCCCCCACTATAGCCCAGATTTGGTGCCCTAAGACTTCTGGCTTTTCCCAAGACCAAAATCACCTTTGAAAAGGAGGAGATTTCACACTATTGATGAGATTCAGGAAAATATGATGGGGCAGCTGATGGCAAATGGGAGACCTGTGTGAGGTCCCAAGGTGCCTACTTTGAAGAAGACTGAGGCATCATTGCCCTATGTACAATGTTTCTTGTATCTTGTATCTTCTTCAACAAATGTCTCTTTTTGATATTATATGGCTGGATACCTTATGGACAGATCTTAATCAACTTTATAGCCATGTGCCACATAATGATATTTTGATCAATGACAGACTGCATATGTGATAGTGGTCCTGTAAGATTATCATGGAGCTGAAAAGTTTCTATGTCTTAGTGGCATCAAAGTTGTGATAAGGTCAGAGTGCAATGTATTACTCACATGTTTGTGGTGATGCTGGTGAAAACAAACCTACTGAGCTGCCTGTTGCATAAATATAAGGCACATATAATTGTATATAGCACAGAATACCTGATAATGCTAAACAACTATGTTACTGGTTTATGTATTTACTACACTATACTTTAAAACATTATTTTAGAGTGCACTCTTTCTGCTCATAAAGAAAGATGCTGTAAAACAGGACACCCTGTTAGGCCAGCGGCAGCCTCGTAACCGAACTCATATTTGTCTGCCTGTTGCAACAAAACACAAACTCAGGAGACAGGTGTTAGTGAGAAGGAAAGTAATTAATCTAAGTGCTGGCACCTCAAGAAGGTAGGTGCACTCTTGTCCCCAAAGACACATCTTAATATCTCTGGTCAAGTTTTCAATTCTTATAGGGAGTTGTTGGGAATTTGGGAGGGGGGAAATTCCTAAGGACATCATAGATGTGTTGTTTCTCTTGGGAGTAAGGGGTGGGGGAACTGAAAGTAGAGTCGTGCAGCTTCCTCCCAAGCTCACTCTCTTGGTTCTGGGGTTCTCTCTCTTAGCATTAGCACTCTTCCTTTCCCTGGACACCTGTGGTTTATGGCCAGTGCCAGCATGTGTTGCAACTCTAACAAGAACTGAAGCACGGGGTTGATTAAATACTTTGATTTGTTATAGCATATATAACTTTGATTACTAGCTGGGAGATACTAAATTATGGTTATAACTTAACTTCTTAGTGCAGGCGGAAGTTTTATTGAGGAGGGAGGAGAGGGAAAGCAGAACAAAGAGAGCAGGTGGAGGGGTTGTGAACATGTAGGCAGTGTCCTTGCCGGTCTCCTTATGGATCTTTATGGCCAGTGTTCTTGAGTAGGTGGGAGTCCAAGGTCTGACTCTTTCTTAGTTTTGTGCAGGAAATAAACCTGTTGATTCTAGTAAAGTATACTTAGAAAAGAAACTTTTAACATGTAAACTCTAGCTTTCAGAGAAAAATCAGGTTAGAATAGCAAGCTGGGTTTAATATTTACTGAGACTAATATGGGTACCTTTGTATAAGTATAGTGTATTTATTCCCTGTTACAGGCTCACACATCTTGGGTTTACTTTGTCTTAGATTGCAGCATTTTCCACTGTGTGTGATTTAACGCTGTGTTGTTTGTTTACCATGGTTCCCAAGCATACAAATCCACTGCTAATGTTGCTGGTAAGGGGCCATAGTAGGGGATTAACCTAGAAACAAAATTGGAAATGATTAATGATTATGAAGATAGAAAATTAGTGATCATTGTTGTTTGTCAGTCAGGCAGTTCCATTCCACTACAGCTACTATATTGAACAAGAACAAAGTGATGGAAGTTGTTAAAGTACCTGCTTCATTGCAGGCAATCATCCTGTTATTGAAGGCAATGACACTAGTGAAAATTCAAGAAATGTCAGGTGTGGAGAAACTTCTATTAAAGACCAGAAACAAAAGCACATCCCTCTCAACACTGTGATGACCATAGTCAACACAAAAAGTTTGTCTGCAATGTTGAAAGGAAAAGCTGCCCCAAGCTACCATATTAAATTTACTGCTGTCTCTAGGTGGTTTAAACAATTCAAAAATTGTTGTTTATTGCATAATATGAAAGTGAATAGTAAGTTTGCAAATACTAATGTGAATACAACTGAGGAACTTTTGGTAACTCTAGATAAGGTGGTTATGGAGGAATATTACTTGCCAGAACAAATATTCAATATAGATGAAACCTTCCTAATCTGGAAAAAGATGCCTGAAAGGACTTTTATTCTTAAGGAGACCACTCAATGCCAAGTTTCAATGTTTTAAGGACAGGATAATAGTCTTGCTTGGAGGCAATATTGCAGGCTACAAATTGAGCACATTTGTGACCTGGTACAGTAAGAACCCCAGGGCCTTCATGCATATCAATAAGCACACATTGCCGCTGTGCTGAAGGAGCAATAAGAAGTCATAGATGACCCAGCTCCTCTTCCAAGATGCCTTCCTTAATTGCTGTGTCAGTGAAATGAGGAAGTACTCTTTAGAGGATAATATAGTTATCAAGATTTTGCTTATTGTCGATAATGCTCTGGAACATTCTCCTTTTCTTGGTGATCTTTATCCAGACATCCAAGTATTGTTTCTATCTACAAATACCACCTCTTGAATACAAACAATGGATCAAAAATTTATAGCAGCTTTTATGGTCTACTACCTGAGGAGAACCTTCGCCTAGGCTACTGTTCCAGCTGAGGAAGACACTGAAAAGCCATGATGAAGTACTGGATGGATTACAAGGTCTATGATGACATCAGGAAGCTTGCTTGAGCTTGGGGTGAGGTCACCATGGAACATATTACTAGCATCTTGAAGAAGATTGTCCATGACGTCAAAGAATTTTTCAAGAATGAGGAAGTTACAAAAATCAATAAAGCCGTGGTTGGAATGGCAAACAACTTTAACTTGGGTATAGATGCGAGTGACATTGAAGAGCTTCCCAGAGGGGGTTCCTGAGAAATTGACTAATGAGTAGTTGCTGGAATACAAAAGGAGCTTTAGCTGAAGAAGAGGCAGGAGAAAAGAAACCTATAAGAGAAGAAAAAGAAGAGCCCCCAAGAAAATTCACAGTAAATTGTTTAGCAGAAATTTTTGCAGACCTCAGGAAACACCTTAAAAAGTTGGAAACATGGACCCCAACACTCAAAGGTTTTCACTAATATAGAGGAATGTTCAGTGTACATTACCTGCTTGCAAGGAAAACTAGGAAAAAAACAAACAAATCACCATGGGCACCATCTTAAAAGAGTAACATCTCCTCAAGAAGAGTCTCAGGACAGTCCTTCAGGAGGTATTCCAGAAGAAGGTGTTACTATCATCGGAGATGAGAGCTTCTTGTGCATTACTGCTCCTGAAGTCCTTCCAAGGGAAGAAGATACAGAGGTGGAATACAGTGATATTGATGATCCTGACCCTGATAGGCCTAGGCTAGTGTGTGTAGTTGCCTTGGTTTTTGTGTTTGTTTGTTTTTATTGATTTTAGAAAGAGAAAGGAAGGGGGAAGAGAAACAGTGAAATATTGATTTGTTTTTCCACTTATTTATGCACTTATTGGTTGGTTTTTGTGCCTTGACCAGGATTGAACCCACTATCTTGGCATATAGGTATAATGCTCTACCAACCAAGGTTCCAGGCTAGGACCTGGTTGTCTTAGTTTTTTAACAAGAAAATTTAAAAAGTAAGAAATAAGTTTAAAACTCTGAAAAGAGAAAAAAGCTTGTAGAATAAGGATATGAAGAAAATAATTTTGTACAATGTGTGTTTTAAGCTACGTGTTATCACAAAAATAGTCAAAAATTACAGTTTATAAAGTAAAAAATTATAATTAACTAAGGTTAGTTTACTATTTAAGAAATAAAAATATGTCATATAAATTTAATACAGCCTAAGAGCACACCATTTATAAAGTCTGCAATTGTGGATAGTGAAGCCTTAGGCCTTCACCCTCACTCGCCATCACTTACTCACTGACTCACCAGAGGAATTTTCAGTCCTGTAAGCTCCCTTTATGGTTACGTGGCCTATAGAGATGCACCATTTCTGTCTTTTACAGTATGTTTACTGTGCTTTTTCTGTGTCTAGGTATGTTTAGATACACAAATACTTATCACTGTGTTAAATTGCCTGCAGTGTTCATTACAATAATGTGTTGCACAGGCTTGTAGCCTAGGAGTAATAGACTATCCCACTTCGATTTGTGAGAGCATACTTTGTGATGTTTGCACAATGACAAAGTCATCTACAGTGCATTTCTCAGGTGTTAGCCCAATCATAAGATGAGACATGCCTGTATTTATGTTATATTATATTAATTATATATTATATTAATTATATATTATATTATATTATATTATATTATATTATATTATATTATATTATATTATATTATATTATATTATATTATATTAATTTCAGCACCAATCTATGCCCAGAATACTGTTTTCATCATTGCTACCATTATTTGAAATTTCCCAGCTGACATAATGAAAGCTGCTACCTCGTAAGAAATTTCATAAGTAAAATTGACAGTATAAAGCATGGGAATATGTTTTACATGAAATTCAAAAAAGTTATTTGTTTAGCCCAATTGTGATTCCTAGCTTCATGAAAAAATGTCCAGGGGGCTTGAATATTATTTATTGGGATGTAGGACAACACAAAAAGGAACAATGAGATAGTTTAGATTTTCACTAATATCAAAATGGACCTACTTTATAAGCTGATGGAGTTTAAAAGCCGCCATTAGGGTCACATTCTGAATTAGTGTGCCCTCACATAAACTTAAAGAAGCCTGTGGTTAATTACACAGAGGAGCCTGATCCTACATGAGGATAGCGCCTGTATCACAGCTTTGGAACTGACTTTAGTGTAAAGATTTGAGAAATTTAAAGAGCTACTTTAAATATATGATTAATAGATCATATAGAAAGAGTGTGGCTTTGAGAGAAAAGCATATCTTGCCTCAGACTGACCAGCTCTGTGACCTTCTGAAATTGTAGTTCAGCTCTTTGGCCTCCAGTCCCTGGTCATCAAAAATGGGGAGAGTTGTGATACCTTTCTGAGAAGTGTTTCTGACTCTCTGCAACAGGGGAAATGGTATTTTTTTGTGAGTTCTCCTTTATCCACTATCATACTAAGCTCACTGCCCTTCATCTTCTTTTAATTTCTTGTTCCTGACATTGAGATTTAATTTTTCTTTCCTAGTTACTAATTCCTAATCATTAGACTTTGCAATTATAGCTTCTTGAATTGGCCTCCTGGATATGGGACTCATTCCACAGTAAAGTCTGATAGTTTCCAGAAATCTCCAGACAAGGGATGAATGGTAGCCTGTACTGGAATACAGCCACGCCCACTGGTTTATATCTTGTCTTTGACTGCTCTCACTACAGAGGTAGAGGATTTATGACCCTCAAAGCCAAAATGGTTGATAGCTGTCCCTTTAAAGAAAAAACTTATGTGTCACTTCTACACAATGGGGTGATAGTCTGGTTTACGGATTATTTTAAGTGAAGCATATCTTGCAAGTGTGAAGAGGAAGAACTTAAACACCCCACTGCATTATGCGACCACAGAGCCTCTGCTCTTCTGACAGTCAATAAAAATCATTAGGCAGACAGTTTGGAATGCCAGATTTTTTTAAAAGCTTTAATTGATCAAACTAAGCATACCTTTTCTGAATTTTCTGACATCAAATTCATGTGCCCTTTTGCTACTCTTAACTAGTCATTAAATGGTGGCAATCATAGCAAGAACATGTAGAACAGAGATTGGACCACATTTTAATTCCCATGAAGAATTTTGTCTACAGCTAAAACCATTCAGAAATGATATCTATCCTTCATCCCCAATCCCTAAAGACCTAAATTCCCAATGGGGTGGAGAAATCTTTAGTTAATAACCCCAGTTTCTTAAGATTTCTATGTTTCTTGTCCTTAAAATGTATTTAATTCTGAAAAAAGGAAATCACAGTTTCTGTTCCTGTAAATATAGCACTGTGAGTGACTGCCAAACCAGAGTGAGACTCATTAAATAGATGCATTCACTCACTGAGGTACTGTGCTCCTGTGGCCATGCACACGAAATAAATCAGGCTGAGCAGTCATGCTCTCCCTTAGGACCTCCAATTGGGCTGAAATGTCTTTCTGCCTGAAGTCATATGGTTTAGAACCTAATCAAAATGTGTGGATTAGGATTCCAGAGCATTTTTGACAGTCTAGGGAACAAATAGGAATTTAAAAAAAGGGAGTCTCTGGGTAATGTTTTTGTCAATGTGTTTCTCATATACTGACAATAGCGAAAGGGGAATAGAGCTCATTTTAATGTCCACTAAATCAAGTATGCCTTCTATACACGGTGTCCATGTCTTAGTCCGTATGTTTTGTAACTGATTTCAAAAGATAACCCGAGAGATGGACATGACAAGAGAGAAAATTTTATTTGTAAGGAAACATTTTAAAAATCATTTATTTTGAAGTGGATTCTGTGACTTCTACCCTTACAATTAGTTTTTAAAATTTTACATTTTTCTTTCTCTTTGATGCATACAGTTTCTTCTTATTTTTGAAAAAAAAATATTGATTTTAGAGAGAGATGAAGGGAGGAAGTGAGAAAAAGAGAGAAAGGGAAAGAGAAACATTGATTTGTTCCATTTATTTATGCATTCATTTATTGTTTCCTGCATGTGCCCTGACTGGGGATCAAGCCTTCAGCCGTGGCACATTGGGACGATGCTCTAACCACCTGAGCTAACCTGCCAGGGCCATACTATTTCTTTATATTTTCTTTCTGAGCATGTAAAAGAATGCTTTTTTGAAAATGAACTAACAATGTTTGAAAAATTATAATAAAGTGCTTTTCATTACTATTGTACATATAAGAAAGATTTTGAGAATTTGTGGATGATAAATATGGTGCCTGACATGATAACATTCTTTCTCAAAGCACCACTATTTTGGATATCTGTTACTGTGGCAGCACTGTCCAACCTTTTGGTGTCTCTGGGCCACCCTGGAAAAAGGAGTTTTCTTGGGCCGCACATTAAATACACAAACACTAACAAAAACTGATGAGCAAAAAAAAAAAAAAACGTTTTAAGTAAATTTATGATTTTGTGCTGGGCCACATATAGCCCGCAGGCCACAGATTAGACATCCTTGGACAGCAAACAACCAAAACTTAGTAATTAAAACATCAAAGGTCTCTACAATATATCTAACTCTGTGGGTCAGGAATGTGGGTAGAGTTCAGCAGAGATGCTTTTCAGACCTCCAGGATAACCTTCATTGATCTTTAGCTGAAGTGGTTTGTATGGATGTGGATAGCCGAGATGGCTTGGCTGCATCCCAGAGTCTAGGGCTTCCAATCCATCCATCATCTGGGGCCCTTGATTTTTCTCCACATGCTGTCTGCTGAGAGAGGAATGCACGAAGGCTGTTTCATTTATGCTATGGTGGCTGGGCTGGAATATGAAAAACACTAGGGCTGGTTGGGCATCTGTCCCACAGTTCAGGCCTTTCCACACGGTTGACTTGGGCTTCCTCACAGCATGGTATTCTCAAAGCAGTCAGACTTTTCCCTGACAGCTGGCTTTTCTCTGAGTCTCCTAAGAGACACAGGTAGGCACTGAAAAGCTTTTTCCATCTCTGAAATCACTTTCACTACACTGTATTGATCAAACAATATGCTAATACCAGTTGGAATTTAAGGGGTGGGGATATAATGGGATGAATATAACACATGAAGTGTGTTATGGTTGATAGTGGCCAGACTTTTCTGTTATTCTTACCTTTGTCACTCCTCCAGGGACAACAGTATGAATCCAATAACATGAAGGAGGAGAAAGAACATGGGATCCAGCAATAGGGAGCCATAAACTCATTTACTACTGTTAAGTAGCAGCTAGAAATGAGCAGCCAGAAGGGAAATAAAAACAGGCCCCTTACCATTACAATCTAACAAAGAAAGGAAGCCAGAAGCAAATGGAAGACTTGTCTCAGCAATGAACTCAGCATCCTGAGCTCGGTTTGATAACAATGCCAGGTGTCCCGAGCACTGCAAGCAAAATAGCACAGGAGGAAGGGTAGTCCTTGAGACTGTACTAAGAAGGGGGTTTCTGTAAGCTTCTGGAACAATCTCACTAAGATTGCCAGGTGTCCTAAAGATCATGATCAGGAGGAAGAGGGGTTGTTAGTTCTTGATATTCTGTACTGGGAGAGGGGGCACCTGTAACATTTTCACCAACTAAGAGAGCTTTTACTGACTGATAAAGAGAGCCTTTGTAGCTCTGGAGGAGCGACACCCCTAGAAGCCAGCTGAGGTATAAAACCCGCGACGGGGCACTCAGATTAATGGCATGCCCACTTGTAGCTTTTGCTCAAGTGCATAAATAAACTATCTCATTTCCACTCTATGTGTTGGTCTCTTGCTTGAGTTCATCTCTCGCGGTGGGACAAGAACGGAGGTGAGAAAGAAGGCCATCTGACTTGGGTCTCTCTCTCTCTCTCCCATCCATAACACTACCTGAGGGCCTTGGCATACCTCACATCATCTCTTTGATTCTCACTTCCTTCCTTAAATATGTAAACCATATGGCACTAGGTTGATATTAACTGATATTAAATTGAAACTGCTATTATTTCTTTCTTAGGTTTAATGATGTTCCATTTTCACAAAAACAGAATTAAGATGAACCACATTGTTATTTCCTTTCTCACCTATTACTTTATCTTTCTTCTCTTTAAGCACAAGTAGCAATACTGTAAGAAACTAGTTAGAAGCATGAGTTCTCTCTTAAGACAAACATTGCAAATATGCTGTTCCTTATGCACTTGTAATCAAAGGGAGTCTTTCTGTGTATGGCTTACAGGTATTGTAGAAGAAGCCTTATGTTGCTTGATGAATCAAAGGAGGAAGTGCAGGCCTGGTCTATGAGAAGGAATGTAGCCCAACACTGAGGAACATCTGCTATGTGCTGTTATGCCACTTATACATCATAAAATGCATAGTGGGATTGGTCACACCAGAAAGGAAAGTTTCAGCATCCAGAAGAAAACAGGTAACAGATGTTCTGCTCAGATGGTCGAACTAAAAAATGTATTATAACTGGCAGCTGAGGCAGAAAATAAACAGGATTTATACACTACATAGGGTTTTAATTATTCTGCATTCAGAAAAATTTTATTGTTAAGTTTAGTACTCTTATTCAAAGGGAGTGTTATCATTCTGGGGACAGCATCCATGTTACATGGTGAATAGCGTTGGGACAATTTGTTTGCCATTACTGATTCTGCTGTATTTGACAAAGAAAAGGCCCTTGTACAAATTAATACAGAACCTTATATTTTTGTGCCTAATTGTAGATGATTTAATATAGCTAAAGGTGTTATGAATTTCAATATTAATATTTTAACTTTGTCTTTTTTATTGAGATATGATTTACACATAACATTATATTTTTCCCAGTAGACAAGGTAAAGTTTTATTATTTGAACACAATAAGTCTAGTTACTATCCATCATCACACATGATTAAACTTTCTTTCTTGTGATGAGAACTTTTAGGATCTACTCTCTTCGCAACTTCCAAATATACAGCACAGTGTCATTAACTAGAGACATCCTGCGACACACTTCACTCCCAGGACTTCTTTATTTTATCCTGAATTTCGTGCTGTGTGCCCCCTTCACCGTTTTGCCCGCGCCCCACCCTCTGCCTCTGGCAACCCACCAGTCTAGTCTCTGTGTCTATAAGTTCCTCATTTTTGTGTTTTAGATTTCACATGTTAAATGTTGCAAATTTCTCTGTAACATATTCATATCTTATCAGATACAAAGATTTCACTTAGTAGTGGATCTATTTGGTTGTTACTGGCTGTATTTTAGAAAATTTAATTCTCTCCTTTACACTTTTAAATATGCACAATTAAAGTTCATAAGGAACCAGAGAGAATTTAGAAAAGAAATAATAACAAAAATAGTGAATATATTTGTTCTTTTGGCTCTGAACCCGGCCATAAAATACAAGATTCCCTAGACATTACAAGACTGAATACAACTAAGCACTGTTCTTCAAAAGCATGAGGGAAAAAAGGATGAAAATTGGTTAATACACAGGCATGAAACTAAAATTATATTTATTTTAATGACCTGAAGAATAAAAAAAATATTAAGAGACTTATTTAAGCTCCACGGCAAAAGGTGCCATATTCCAGCTGCCTCTCATTAAGTAACCTGGTGGCATCCTTTGCAAATCTGGTTAACCCTCAGGATTACTTTGACTTCTCCTTACTTGGGAACTCATTGTGAATGCTATTGCTGTGGCTGTAGCTGTCTTTTCCCATCTAAAAACTAGCATTGATGATAATTGCCTGGTCTTTACACTGCTTAGTTTTTCAAGGAGTCTTTGACATGCCACCTCTGTAATGTTTTCACCAGCCATCATTTACAGGGACCTCCTCACAACTCACAAATAATTGGACTTAATTGTAGGTGCACTTGGACCTTTACAATATCAAAACAAGAGGCCAGAAACTAACTGTGGCGTAATTATTACAGAATGTCATAGTCACATTATTGTATCAGGAAAAAAATAAACTGACAAAAGGGAATGTGCTTTTAAAATACGTTTGTCTCACTGAGTTCATCATCATAAGTTTCTCCTCTTTGTTCCCTGTAATGAAGCCTTATCTTCCCCCAGTAGCTGCTTACTAACTGCTATTCTCTGCATCCTTTATTATAAAAACATGACATCGAATCTTCCACAATTGGATAAAGTATTTCATCCTTTATTAGCTTCTTTCCTCTATGGACAAAGTAAAGCCAGTAAAGATGTCATTCTTGTTCTTTGAAACAAGTAGATTAGTCCATTTTCTCATGGGGTTTGGCAAAGTCCTTCAATAGATGTGACTGGCAGAGAAAGGGGTGTAGATACTGGCTCTGGGGAATAGATTGCTGACTTGATAAATCTTTGGGTCATAAAAGGTCATCTCTTGATGTCTGGAAGAAAGATTGACTTACTAATAAATACCAGCAAGAGATCTTACTATAGTGTAAGAAAAAATATACAGAAAACAATCTAATATGGAAAGATCATTTGCATGCTAGCAGCAAATACCCAAACAAACACAAATAAACTCTTTGTGGTTTCAAGTTTACTGTGAATGTTTTTTAGAAATTTAAAGGCATTGCTGAAATAAAACACATGCATTTCTTAGTTCTTCAGATTTCCTGTGGGCTGTAGAAAATACAAAGTGAGCCTCTAAATAAGCAATCACAAACAAATAATTATGACCACATCCTGGAAATGCTACTTTGAAATGTGGAGGTAAAAAAAAAAAAAGATTTGATATTACAAGGTGCTTCATAAAAGCCCCTAGAAATAAAAAATTGCATGTACAGTTGAGGTTGAACTACTTGTTATTAATGAATTCATGAACCTCACTGTAATATTTGGCAACAGTATTTTTAGTGTGAAAGAGAAAGATAATAACCAAGAATAAAAAATGAAAACAAAAATACAACAAAGTGGGTGACACAAGCAGTTAGAACACATCCCCACATTAGCGACTTCTAAGTTTAGGGAACAAACCGTGTTTTGACTGCTGTTAGGACAGATGCCAACTGTGTTGCCAGTGAGCCGTTTGCTTCTTTTTGTTGTTAACATATGTCTTCCTACCTAGTTTTCTGATTATTCACCACATCAAGAGCCCCTTGATGTCAGGGCTCTTTCCTTCATCCCTAGTGGACTAGTTTCACGTACTGAGTCCTCAGTGGGAGCTGTGCCCTGGAAGTGTGTTCAGTACCCCACATGGTGGTAATTCTTTGTCTGAGAGAGCAGAAGAGGAGCACAAGTCAATATTCTAAAGAAGAGCTTTTCTGTAAAAGGACGCAAATCCTGGCGCTAAGGCAAGCCTCTGTCACAGTGATCCAAACCCTATCTCACCTTTCCCAAAGTTTTATGTCTAATTTTAATCAGTCTCTCTCTCTCTCCTTCTCCCTCTCTCCCTCTCTTCAGACACACACATACACACACTGCTAGATTGTAGTAGTTGGCTAGAATTCCAAGATAGGACTTTGTTTCTACTATTTTATACATTCAATACTTAGATGTATGCCCAGAATCCAACTGGGGTTATATGTTTGTGGGCTGTAAGTCGTCCAAAGATTTGGGCAATAACGGATCTATGTAGAGAATGAGAATGTAGAACTACAATTTCATGAAGGACTTCTGAGATCATGTAATGACAGGAGAAACAGTTATAATTTTTGTTAAGCCCCTTATGTGCATCATCTCTAATCCTTGTTCAGCCGCGCACATATATTATTACATAAATTTCATGGTGATGTCCAGAATTGCTCAACCACTTGCCCTGGGCCACAGATATTTTCACTGGAGTGGTCAGGCCTTCATTATATGTTCACCTGACATTAATACCGAATAGTTGACCAATTCAAGGATGACAGAGTCATGTTTTTGTGAAATAATATAGAAAGTGATAACAAGACAATATGATTATGAAGAAAGAGGCCAGCATTTCTTTGGCCTGAATTTGCGTGTGGGCCAGAGTCTTTGACAGGTTGCATGGACAGAGGGATACATGAGTAACACAGTTCCCTGTCAAACTGTTACCTGTGCCTACAAATTGCTACTTGGAGTAGTGGGAGGATCCTCAGAGCATGATGGCTGCTGTTAGGTTGAGTCCTTGAAAATTAACTGAAAATAACTCATGATGTTCTGTGCTGTTTGGGATAATTAGAAGCTGGATCTGGACAATAAAAGAGGCTTCCAGTCAAGGACGACTCGAACTGAGTAAACGAGACTCACGTGGAGAGAGTGTGTCTCCTAAAACAACTCATCCAAGCACCTCATTTTACACAAAGAAAATGAAGTTCCAGAGAGTTCACGACAATCTCTGCCTGTCGTTCTATACAGTCTCTTCCTAGGACATTCCACACATTCCCTGTCACGCAGACTTTACTCACATCTGAGCCACGGAGGCTTCTCAGCCAAAGGCATACATGCTATCCCATCTGGTCAGGATGTGCTTTCCTCGTTTTGCTTCCTGCCCATGTCACTCTTTCAGGCACAGGACCAAAGGTGCTTTCTCAGTAAAATCAATGAATAAATAAATAATTTAAATACATAATTTAAATAAGTAAATAAAGTAAACAAATAAATAATTTAAAAATGAGCCATTCCTCCGTATCACTGGCAATTCCTAAGTGGAGTTGTAGACAACTAAGTGGTATCTATGTCTTTGAAAAATGTCCCAAACCAGTGAATGTGATTCAAATGTCTTTGGAGAAGAACCCTTGAGCATTCAGTGAACTGCCTGCCCATAGCCTCCTTCCAGAAGCAACTCCGGAACAGATCCTGTGCACTCTGCACAGTGCCCTCATGAGGCTACTCCCAATGGAAGGGACCAGGGACCCATGTCTGGGCATAGACTGGGTTGATTTTAATAAACAGGACGGGTTAACAGGAAAGGTGTGTTGTGGATCATGATTTGTGGGCTCAGTTAGCACCTCCTCTGGGAGTATGAACACGAGGTACAACAGGGAAATGAAAGCCAGCTTTGTGTGGTGCTGGGACTCTGATGTGAAAATAGAAAGCACTGGAAGCAATGACTTGGAGGAACTCAATCACTAAAGCAGCAGAGAATTGAGAAAGGACAAAGACTCCTGGCGTGGCATCAGGAAAAAAATAAAAATCAAGAATAAAAATGGCCAGAGGGACATTTCTTTGAAAGTCCTAACTGTGAAGCCAAAAACATTTTCTGCTTTTCCTTAATACTCAAATACTGATGGGTAAGTCCTATATTAAGTGAGAGGACCAGATCATATCTCTGCCTCTTGCAGCTTTGTCTGTGGGCAGTGGTGTATGATTTATGAGTGAATGTAGTCAGTCCACATAATGTTCCTTGTGGGAAGCAGCAAAGCAGTAGCTTCCTAGAAAACACCAATGCTTTACCATTGTTGTTGTTGCTGTTATTGTTATTATATTTTACCTTTAATGGCTAAACTAAAAAAATTCATTAGAGAAAAAGCAAGTCAAATTTAAAGCCATGTTCAAACCAACGGTGCAGTTAAATGTGATTTTCTCTTTCATCTTTACAATTTGTAAACATATTTAACGACTGAGGGGAAAATAAGGCCTTTTAAGATCAGGACTATTAATTTAACAGAAAACACTAATGTTTCAAAGACTCTCACAAACATTAATGACTTACATGTTCCCATTTCCAATGGATGTTTTTCACCTTCATTTATTCTCCATTTACTCACGATTTGTTGTCCCTTTATGTATAAAATTAAAATCCGGAACTTGTACTTCTTTAAGTTATTGGGAATAGACAAGGTAATACATATCAACTGATATACTGATGATATACATATTTTTTCTTGTCCCATCCTAATGAAGCAAAAAATTACAACTGAACCTAAAGAAGGGAAAGTATACTGTTACATTCATTTTAAAAAATAAGGATCTACTACGTTTTAGAAGTACATAAAGGGGTTTATTTGGCTCTAAGTGAAATTTATCAACTAAATTAAGAAATGAAGGGACTCTAATTTTCTATCGATGACTTAGTAAGGCTTATAATAAATAAAAATGTGAATGCAAATAAAAATACTGTATTTTTCATTTCAAACAATGTACTTTGCACAATAGAATGTGATTTCTATAGTCATATGTGTATATTGCATAATAGATTAGTGAAACAATATACTCAATTTATTTCCCAACATATTATAATTAAAATGTAAATACTCCAATTAATAATAGAAGGCACAGACATTTGTTACTTTATAAATAGGACTTAATTTAAGTATATTCATGCACTATAAACTGTTGCTTGGTTTCCACTTAGAGTAATTAGGCAACCATGAAATTAAAGGGGATAATTTGATTACATTTCCCATCATACTATAATTTTTTTTTTAGGGCTGGAATAGGAGGAGTAACAGATAATTGAATCTTATATTTTCTCTTTGTAATGATTTATTATGATTTCTCAAAACACATTTTATTTTTATAGCTAAACTTACATGACTAATTCCACCTACCTGTTACATTTTATTTGAAATACAACTTGTAAAATAGGTTTGTCTATCTATAAATTTCTGTTAATTATATATTGTACACTTGATTGCTAACTCTCTCATCTGAGTCTTGGTCCAACTCTCACCTTCTGTGTGACACAGATTGAAACCAACACGGTGAGCGTTGCGGCCAGCCCCCGGCCCCCAGCACTCCAACACCCCTTCCATAATTGGGTTTCCTCTCTGTAGTTTTTGTTTCTTATCATCTTAAACCATGCCATATAATTTACTTACTGGCTATTATTTATCTTTCTCCTGGTCAACTCCTGGACAGCAAAGATTTTTGCCTTTTCATAAATGTATTCCAGGCTTATTTCACAGTGTTTATTTAATGAGTAACTATATTTTAGAGTAATGTTTTATTGGGTTACATTTTTGTTTATTATGTTAGGGTAATCACTTATAAAACATTCAGAGCACTATTGTGAACATAGTATACAGAGGTCTGTCTAGCAAGTATCCAGCCATGTACTATGAAAAATAGAGACACTTATTGAAGAAGTTACAAGATCCAAGAAACATTGTACATAGGACAACGGCACTTCAGTCCCCTTCAAAAGAGGCACCTTGGGACCTCACACAGTTCTCTCAATTGCCACCAGCTGCCCCAACATATTTTCCTGAATCTCATTGACAGTCTGAAATCTCTTCCCTTTCAAAGGTGATTTTGGTTTTGGAAAAAGCTGGAAGTCGCAGGGCACCAAATCTGAGCTATAGAGGGGATGAGTCACTTGGGCGATTTGATGGTTCACAAAAAAACTCTGCACAAGATGTGACACAAGGGGGCTCATTGTTGTGATGAAGCTGCCAATCACCAGTTGCCCATAGCTGCAGTCTTCTGAATCATCCAAATAGTTTCTGTGGAGGAATGTTCAAGCTTAATGCAAAATTTGATGCAGATTTGTTTCTCTACTAGCTCAATCATTTTGAATGTGACAACCGTGCTCACTCAATGGAGTCTATCACCCCCCCACTGACCAGTACAGTGAAGTCATCATTGTTTGTGCATGTTCATTCCAGTCCACTCTCCTTGGCTGCCAGGCTACATTGATGTTGTGTTAACCATTCTTGTTATATTAACAATGGCTGGACTTTTTCCAGACAGACTATAAGCTTGTTTGGAAAAATGGCTGCTTCTTAATCTTGCATTCTGTCAGTCAATCCTGTCAAATTGAGGAGGAAAACTAATCATGAAGGTCATTTTAGAAGCAGTATTTTAAATGGGATCTGTTTATTAATTGTAGCAAGTATGTGATACATTTCAATAAGGAAAAAATGCAGCCTTGTAGTTAGCTGATAGTTTTAATGGAAGAATAGCTATCAATATGAAAAGTATACCAGGATAGAAATACAGAAACTAATTGAGTTTTCAGAACTAGGTCTTCCTGGTGACGTAGATAGTGAATTTGGGAAGCAAAATAATAAATAGTTTTTTCTTATTGAGCTAGCTGGGTATGGAATTTCACCCCATCATTGAGAGGGTCATTTACATTAACATGAAGTGTATGTAATGATTGTACAGAAATAATGAGGAAGTTTGTCCTGTTTGAGAGGGTAGAGAGGGAAGAATTATATATTTGTATGTGTGCACGTGGGTACATGTGTGCATCTGTATGTACATACAGTGTCCTAGAACCTGGTAAAGAACTTACAACCTGCCTATGACTCAACCTGAAACCTTTAGAGGTGAGAATTGCCAGTTTTATCTGAGGGAAAACCTCTGTCCCTTTTATTCTGAATTACAAGCATAGCCATAAGACAAGCAGGGATGTGCGAAAGGAAGGTGTTGGTTTGTGTGCTTAGGTGTGGTGTCTGTAATGACCCCCAGTCACCATGTAAGAAATTGAGAAAGTGCCAACCAGCCCACGTGACTCTCAGTATTTGTGTATTGTGTGGCTTCTCCATTTCTGTCATTTCTTTTATAATACCTATCATGTTTCCTCTAATTATGGGCAATGGCAGCCTTAAAATGAAATTGTTCTGTGTGTTTGTTTCAATTATACTAAGGAAGAATGCATTGTAGAATAATCTCTCCACTTTTCAGCCAGATTTGGGAGAAAAAAGATCTCTTGATTATAAATTTGTGGGAGGCAGCTGTCAATGGGGAGAGTATTGTGTGTAGTTCCAACGGTCAGTAGTAGTAAGAGAAAACTGGATTAAGCCTGGGAAAGGACCCTGCAATTAACTATTTTAAATACCGATATGTAGATTGATAGCTCTCTATTACTCTGTATTACTGATGCCTGTCCAAATCACACTTTTCTTTTACTTGTCGGGGACCGGTATTCATGGACCGTACTGTGGTCAGTATAAACCCCCTGTAGGACACACAAATGAAAAGTAAAAGTGGACAGGGTAACAGGCTCAGATTGGATTTCAGGACTGAAAAGAAATAAGTAATATGACTTTCCTTGTACGACTCTGAAATTATTACCAGTTATTTGTTACCAGAACTTAATTACTGTATCAGCATCATGCATTTTAGAGGTAAAAGAATCAAACTGGCTCTGCACAGAAAAACATACATGAGTTACAAATTCTTCAAAGAAACGCAAATTATCCTATCTGATCAAGTGTGAGCTTTATCGAATTCTGAGCACCTCATTCCCTCCTAATACAGTTATTCCCCCCCAGGGCACAGCAGAATGCAAGAACCGTGATGAGGAACAATCTTACTGGTAAAGAAGATAAGCTTTATCCCTGAGCCTTACAGAGTATCAATTGACATTCAAACCCCATAACTTGCTCACCATTTTCCTGGAAGTGCTGTGAAGATAGGACTATTTTCCTTGACAGACACTTAGAATTTTATGTGACCTTGTGGGATAGCTCTTTATTTTGCCACCTGGATCTCCTTATTACAACTCCTTTTGGCCCTCTGACCCTGAGTTACGTCTGAAGCTTCACCTTTTGGTCTGTACCAGTCTGGGTCTCACATCCCCTTCTGTAGCCCTGGCACTGGCAGTGCTGGCTGAGGTAGGAGAGAAGGGGTTTGTCCCAGTGTTACAGCTTCTTAATTAGCCAGATTGGAGAATTTGCCCTCGGCTCCTATATCAAAAATCATGCAACAAGTCGTAACTAGCTTGATTAAGCCCAGGGTAGCACCCAAATCTCCCACAACTCACAACTGCCCAGTCATCAGTAAACACGCAGCATCAGGTGTTGTATGATTAGCTGAGTCTCTTCTGATGGAAATTTATTTTTCTGCACAGCACAGAGTGTGCTCCAAAGAGTGAATAATATGTGAGTAGAGAATATTTATATATATATTAGTTACATTCTAAAAGCAATCACACATATTATAATTTGTATTTTAAAAACCTCAATAAGATATTTTAAAAGCTTTTAAATGCAAAAATTTTTAAAGCATAGACACACACTTCAGGGTTGGCTTTAGGGTCAAACTTGCTTCTAATGTGCCCCTCAGTGTTTTCTAGGTAAACGTAATTAGTATCACACAACGACGATGCATCAGAACCCTGAGTTCTGTGTGATTCACAATACAGTTTCACGAATTCCTTGAAGTCAAACTTAAGAGACCATTGCCTTTGAAGGTTGATCGCTGTGTTCACCTCTGCTTCTGGGAAAATCAGAGCTGCCAGCTTGTGCCCATGTAGTCAAGCAGACTGATGTTTTCCCATCTGTTCTATTTGATTTTGTACAGATTCAGTAGCATCTATCTACTGTGATTTTGTCCGTATTCCAGGCTTCTCTTTTCTTCCTGCAGATAAACCTTTTATTGTTCTACAAGAGACTTTCAACTTGACAATTATGATCTAAAAAGAGGCAAACAATTTTGGAAACGTGTGTTCCAAATTGTGTTCTAAATGCTATTCACTTACCTATCACAGGAAAGTGTACATGATATTGTTTTCAGTTGAGAAGAAGAAAATTTCTTAAATTCAATAGGCTGTTTCAAGCCATACTTTGTTAATTGCACAATTGGTGTATTTCAAACTTTTATGTGTATGGCCTGATAAGAATTTTTTACTATATCAAGGCTATACCTTAAATGTTGCCAACTTTGTTTTCCTTTTTTCTCTCTAATCTGCATTTTATTAGGTAGAAAATGAAAAGATGTGTTTAAATTACTGCTAACAGTTTGATTACCTTTACACTCCATTCTCTTTAAATATATTGTCCTATGATGTATGTCACTCTCCATTTTATTAGATAGTGCATCATTGGCTGCAGTTTCTGAATTTTAAAGTTTGGTTCTAATGTTTTTGCCATTAGAAAAATTAGTACATATCCTCAAATTAAAAACAAAAGCTTTTATTGAAATAACAGTACTAACTGAGATTTAATGACTTTAGCATGTTGTGCTGATTGCGGGCTGCCTAGGTCAGGTATAAGCAACAGGTGCGAACAGAATTTCATTATGAATTTAACAGTTAGGAAAGGTTCATTTCTTTGATTTTCTAAGTAATTATTAATGTTGGACTTCACCTTTACCATAAAAACATGCAAATAGGAACCACACTGGGATATCATGCTATACCTATAAATTTAGCTAAAATCCCCCAATTTTATAATACATTCTGTTGGCAAGGCTGGGGAGAAAGAAGCGTGTTCATGTGTCTGGTTGGCTTCTCCCCTGAAGAGAAATATTTGGCATTATCTGTCAGTATAATAAATTCATGTACCCAATGACCAGCAAATACACTTCTGGGAACTCATCCTTCAGATGCTTTTGGCACACAAACAGAAAACAAATGCTCAAGGTCAGTCATCGTGTCAATGTTTGTAACAGCAGAGAAATGGAAACAACCCAAATGTCTATCAGCAGAGGGTGGTTTAAATAGATTAGAGCAGCACATCAATATGAAATAATATTGCACAGCCCTAAAAAAGAATATGAAAGGATTCTATTCACTCTCATGGAAAAATTATAATTTAAATTACAAAATGAAAAAAGCATATACAATATGTTAATTTTATACAATAAAGTGAAAAATAAGGATACATATTTGCATTTTCCTGTATTTACATGAAGATAACTATAAAAACACAAAAAAAGGTACTTTCTAATGGTGGTTGAATGAGATCCAGGAAAATGAACAACAAAACAAGGAGTGAGATTTCTACTTTATTCTATTTTGTTTGAAGATATTAAACATATTACTTATTATACAAATCAGGTCAGGGTAAAGAAAAAAATATTAGAAAACTCCTGGTAACTCTCTTTACTACAGTTGAGCTAAGAGCTTGGTTCTATAAAAATTTCTGGCATGATGGAAATATTTGTTGCTTGATTGGGGTGGTGGTTTCATAGGTGTATATATATGTCAAAACCCATTGATTGGTATACTTTAAATTGACACAGGTTATCAAGTGCGAATTACACCTCCAAAAATGTGCTTAAAAAGCTTTGTTCTGGACTTCCAGAAATAATAATAGTTGTTATAATAAATTATAGAGACCCTCCCATCATATGAACATTACCTTTAGTAGCTATTTTCACAAAATGAAAGGTATTTTTCTATATATGTAATGTTAAGTCACTTGTGAAAACATTTCTAAACAGCTCTAAGGCAGTCTGAGATGATCTATGCTTTATCAGTTCTTAGGAAAGGGTATGTGCTTCACTACCCGAGCCTTCTTAACACGATTCATTTTCTTCAGATGAAGTCATCACCACTTGACATACTATATATTAAGTATCTGTCCTCTCGCTTTAGACTGTAAGCTTCTTAAGGACTGGGACTTTAATTCACTGCTCCAATTTGGGCATCTGATGTACCCAGCATGTAGTAGGTACTATATAAATACTTGTTTAATTACTTCCTAATACATGGATTAAAATATGTTATGACCAAACCTCTTACAAAGTTGCCACGTTGGAGGGTCAAATATTCTCATTAGCTCTAAGCAGCCAGGACTCCACTCCAGCATTGGAATGAATCATCTTGTCTTTGATTGAGTTACAGAGGAAGTGGTTGGCTAGTATTTATTTACAAAGAAAAAAAGCAGTACAAAAAGTTTGTTGGAATTACACCTTTAACAAAATAAAATGTTTCCCCTATGATACATGAAAGCTGCGGCTGGCCGAGATAGCAGCAGATTAACCTGTGTCTTTTCAGCTCACCTCTGGGTGTAAACTTATCAAATACCAGTTTTGCTGGAAATTATCTATTTAACTTGCTTGATCTCTCTCATGTATAGTCTGTCTGGTTTGTTTGTTTTTTTTCCTTTTTATTGTTGTTCCTTTATTTGCTTTGTTTTGTTGTGTGTGTGTGCTTGGTGTGTTTGTCAGTTTTGTGCCTGTTCCATAAGTCGAATTTGTGTATGTTAAATATGTATTATAAAAGGTCTTTATTAAAGATTAAATGATACCCTGTACTTTAATTCACTTAATTATGTGTATATTCAATGTAAGACAATATTGGTCCCATCATAGAGAGTTCGCATACTTACCAGGTAGACTGACAATATGCTTATAAATAGATATGATCAAGAAATGCTAAGTACTAAAATGATACATAAAGTATATTAAAAGTTGGAGTTTTGCTCAGTGTTATGGTAAAATGTATAACACTTTAACTGAATGATGTTGAGATATTACGTTCAGTAGTGTGGACCTTGGAAAGTTCTCTGTGGAGGATACCTTTCAGAAGACACATGAGGAATCAAGGAGTAGTCATTGTGTAGATCATTTTGGAAAAGGTTACAGTGAGGAAGATTTAAAGCATAATGGCCCTTAGACTGGAAAGATGTTCATAGTTTTTTAAAGGACAATGTGCCTGGTATGGAGGGAATGAAGATAGATAGAGGTAGATGAGATCCTAGAGGTAGGCAGGGTCAGTTGGTTTTGCATTTGCGGTGGTAAGGAGCTTGAATTTTATTTTAGATATAGTGGGGAACTATCTTAGGTGAGAAGTAGAGGAATGTAATTTGATTTGTACTTCTAAAAGACTACTCTAGTTATTATGTGGAAAATAGACTTTAAAAGGGAAGAGTGAAAGTCACAGAGCCCTGTTCAACCCTTCACGTACTCAGGGGAAAAATGAGAGTGGCTTGGTCTGTATGTGTTTAGGTGTTAGAAACAATGAGAAGCAGTTGAACTCAGCTACATCATGAAACTCAAGCAGATATTAAATGGCTAGTAAGTGAGGCATAAGGGGATAAGAGGAATCATAAATGCCTCTTGTTTTTCTCAGAGGTAATAGTTTAAATATGGGAAACCAGCTATTGATTCTGTTTTGGTTATAATTTTGGTATGTCTGTTGGACACCAAAGCAGAAATGTTGAGTACAACATTGGAAAAAAAATAAAGCTGGATTTTAGGAGAAAGTCAGTGCCAGAGATATTAATGTGGAATTTATCAATTAATAATATTAATAATCCTATTAATGTAGGACTTATAAATGGCATTGTAAAGCATTAGACTGTAAGAAATCAAAGAACAACCAACAAAGGACTCTGAGTAGGAAGAGCATTAAAACAAAAAAGGTATTGAATCCCCTAGGTATTTGTACCCCCATGTTTATTGTAGTCTTATTCAAACAGCTAGGACATTGAAACCATCTGTGTCCACTGATAGATGAATGGGTAAAGAAAATGTATAGGAAATGAATAATAAAATATTATTTAGTCATAAAAAAGAAGGAAATCATGCTGTTTGCTATAGCATTGATGGAATTTGAAGGCATTATGATATGTGAAATGCCAGACAAAGAAAAATACTGTATAATCTCACTTAAATGTTGAATTTGAAAGAGCCAAACTCATAGAAACAGAGGAGACTGGTGGTAGGCAGGGACTGAGGGATGGGAGAGATGGGGGGTGTTGGTCAAAGTGCATACACTTCCAGGAAAAGGAAAAGTAAGGAGACCTAATGTACAACATGTTGGTTATACGTAACAGCACTGTATTATAATCTTGAAAGTGCATTAAAAGCAGATCTTAAATGTTCTCTCCACACACACACACATACAAACGGTAATTATGTGAGATGATGGATGTGTTCACTAATGTTATTGTATTATAGTAGTCATATATGTGCATCAAGTCATCACTTTAAACTTACATATGTTATAAGCCAACTACATTTCAATGAAGCTGAACAAAAGGGAAGGCAGAGAAAAATGAAACAAAATGAAAAGACAGCAGTAAGTATATTTCCCTAGAAGATAAAAAAAAGTTTAAAAACAATAATGGAATAAACAGCTGTATTAAATCCTGCAGAAAT
>VMDR010013457.1:0-24954 GCA_007922815.1 Macrotus californicus | reverse complement strand
TAGAAGATAGACAGGGGGAGGTTAAGAATAGTGTAGGAAATGTAGAAGCCAAAGAACTCATATATATGACCCATGGACATGAACTAAAGAGGGGTTGTGTGGAGGGGAAGTGGTGTGCAGGGTGGAGGGGGGATAGGGGGTGTAGACTGTGATAACATAATCAATAAAATATATTAAAGAAAAAAAAGGATAACTTTCTTCCAGGTTTCCACCAAGGAAAATTTTCAAAACTCCATAGTCAGATATCACTGTAATTCCCAAAACATGGGCTCTTCAGTCTTGAGTAAGACTACACAGGGGCCTCGACATTATACTCTACATTGGAATTGATACACTAGCATGAGGTGAACACATGTCCCCATTTCCTTCTACTATCTTGTACACAATACTATAGCAAGAATAACATATACAACTCCTAAAAAAAGAATAAATTTCAGCGATGGTAATACTCAAAGTCCATATTTAGGAAAGAGATCATTTTCAAAACAAACTTAGAGTTGTACAGTCAATTCCTTCCCTTCTGAGTTCTCCAACATGAGTCACACTGTGAGATGTTTGAACTTTTGGAGACCCGTCCTCTCCTTTGAAAGAGAGCTGGCAGAGAGCTCTGAATGTCATGTCTACATACGGTGCCCAGTCGACAAAATATGCCTAAATGCACTGTTGACTCCCTGTCATAGAAGGTATTTTGGCATAAGATTCTATAGAAAATTGGACGCCAAATAGGCCTTTGAAATTCATGACCACCAAGAAGCGCAAATTCTTCTCATTCTAAACATAATTTGCTTAACCGTTTATTTGTCAATGGATCAGGCTTTATAAGACTAGACAAACATATACCGTAACAGTTCAAATACATGTGACCCTTTCATCTTCAGTGTTCTCATTTGAAAAACAGAATAAAAAAATTCTGTCATGTGAACGGGCTGAATACTTTCTTCAGATGAACTAGTTTATTGCTTATTTATTCCTAGTTACTAGATATCACTGAAAGATTAGAAACTGAAGGGAATGGTACTAGAATAATGAAATTTTCTGAGAGTGAGAGGGAGGACTCTAACCTATCCAGAAAGTTACATCTACTGCAGGATTGGAAAACCATGGCATGCAGGACAAATGCATCTGCTAGGTGCTTTTGTAAATAAAGTATTATCAGAACATAGCCATGCCACTCATTTCCACGTTGCCTGTGGCTGTTTCCACGCTACCAAAGCAGAGTTAGGTTGTAGCTACAGAGACTGTCTGGGCCACAAAGCTTACAATATTCATCCCTTTACAGAGAAAGATGGCCAACCCAACTTTTCTTATAAAAATATTTTACAAACTCTCTATTAAAGGAGCAGACAAATAATTACTTCTATGAAAAGAAGCTAAACTCCAAGATTCAATCATTTTACTAAATACATTCAGCTAGAGTCAATGTGAGGATGTGTGAAGACTTCAGGAACAGTACTAATACAGTGTTGTTTGTGTCTGTGGTAATGGGGCGGTCAGATATCTCATCTCAGACTCTTGGGACACTGTGACCCCAGGAAAATGCTCTTGGTTTCAGCCTTACTGCAAGTGGAAGACGTAAGGCCCACTGCTTGCTAATCACATCGCTGGGAAAAGAAAAGAAAAAATTTAAATGAATGTTTTCCTCTAATCATCTCCCCCTTTAAGTGGATTGAAAGATATTAAAATAGCAGAAGCAGCTTGTAGAATCTAGCTTAAAACTCAAACAAACCTCGCATGCTCTAAGTTTGAAAGGTCTATTGCATATTCACTATCACTCTCTCTATCCATATTTTATTTGACTCTCTGTAAATACTGTCATTGTAAAGTGCTTTGGACAGGCTAATGCATTGTGATGTTTTGGTAATAGAAATAGAGACAAAAATGCAGAAGGCAATCGCAAGATGAAGAGGAGGAGGCAGATGAAGGAAAGGGCAGACCGAAGGCAAAGCCCATGGTGTCTGAGCAAGTTGAGGTCAGGACACTGTGTGGAGCTAACTTCTTCATCAGCAGGCTCTGGAGCCATGCCAGACAATTCCAAAGGACTCAACTCCCTTTAGGAGCTGCTCAGTTTTCCTCCCCTCACCCCTCTCCTTCTCTCTCTCTCCCTCCCACTCTCTCTGTAAGCTAAAGAAGAAAGCACGTAATGTTTTTTTTTTCCACATTATAATTCACTTCTTTCCATTAGAAAGTTGGTCTGTAGAAATGGCAGATTCCTTTTAGTTCGGGATAATGATGGAGTAACTTTCCATTTAGCCATCTCTTCTGTCACTCTAGTAAGAGCTGTAGCCTTAGAGCTCTCCCTGTTTTATGCCTTCGAGGTGCATGAAACCTGTGGCTCTAGCATGTGGGTGTCTATCTCCTTACTTCCTGTCATACCTAAATAGCCCCTCCCCCAGGCCTTCTGCAGTAGATTCTGGGGTACCAATTGTGTGCCTCATGGATTTCTATCCCGTTTTATTACAGAGCTACACTACTATTGCTTGAATGGGTAGTGTATTTTCTTCCTTTTATTCCTCTCTCTTTTCTTCCTCCATCGCTCTCTCCCTCACTCTTTTTGTTATTGTTGTTGTTGCTATGTTTCCCACCGAAGAAACTGCCCCCCAGGATGGCCTAAGTCCACTCCGGCGGGCTCTGTTTGTGGTGCAGGTGTGCGGGAGCCCTCCTCCGTGTGGTCACCACAGCAACCCGCCACTCTAATCTGCTGAATATGAAAGGAAGAAACAGACAGAGAAAAGCCATCCACCCCCTTCTGCTGCATCCATGAGTCCAAAAGAAGGATATCGGTTCCAGGCATTCCTGATAATCCCCAGCCATCGCCCTGGCAACAGTCACAGGGAGCTGGCGCGGGAGCTGGCTCAGGGCCTGTGGCAAGAGCAGTCCCCTCCCAAGTTTGTACCCCCTCCTCTCCACCCTGGATCTCCTAAGGGCCCCTCACACACCACACCCCACCTCTGGCCTCCCACCCCACACCATACAGCCAGTGGGTCACTGACTCACAGACAGGAATATATTTCACTACATTCTTCTTCTAATGGCACTGAACAATACCAGTGTGTATGTGCACATGTGTACATGGTGTGCACATGTGTGTTTGTGCATGCATGTTTAGGAGATTTTCATCTCTAGTCACCTTCCAAATGAACTGTGTTTATGTGCTGGGCAGATTAAAATGGACAGAGAATCTTTCTTCTCAAAGCTAGGAGTATGCAACAGCAGTCCCCTTGCCACTTGCAGTAATTCAGCTGTTCCTGAGCTTGCAGCGGGTTTTCGGAGGGCTGCTCTCTAGCTCCACATCCAGCAGTGAAAGCTCTCATTTGTCTTACCACCATCATGTTGATGCAGCTGGGTTCGACACTGCTTACCTCAGCAATTTTTTTTTTTTTTTGGTTGAAAGACAGAAGGCTTCCTTGTGATCCCAGCCTTTTCCTATCAAATGACACTCAGCCATGGTTTGGGTGACTTATTTACTGGCACCAGACCAGGAAAAACAAAAATGAACGTTCACAACTAATAAATCCTCAAGCTTAGATAGCTACAGCAACAGTGGTAGGATTACATCAAAATGTTCAGCCTGATACTACAGAGCTCCCTGGCAGTGTGGAACCTAATAAGTCAGGGGTAGGAAAGGGGGTAAAACAAGACAGTAACAGAGAAATGTACACTCTGGGTGTATCACTGATGTGCTTTCCTGGTAGAGGATTCTACGAGGGAAGGAGTACAAATACACTGTGTTATATTTGAGTCCACTGGAATAGATGTCTAAACTTGCCACCTTTTTCTTTTCTTCTTGAAAACTAAGTCAGACCCATCTTCACCATAATGAAGGCGACCAGCCTAGAGTGACTGGGCAGCAAAGTCACAGCTCTCTCAGCTGTCCTGAGAGAAACTATTTTTATAGAGGACGTAAGGTCAAGAATGTTTAGAAAACAAAATTGTATGTCATCCACTCCCAGATAATTCTCCAAGGACCTTCCTCCTCCAGGCCCTTATTGAAAGTGAGGGCATCTCTTTAAAGCTACTGTGACAATGTTTCTGTTTGTTTTGGAATTGATCTTCTGGACAGAGGCACACTTTTTTCATTAGTATAAATCCAGAAAAATCCAACCACAAAGCCCTTGACTTTGGCTAAAGTTTCCTCATGTGCTCCCTCTATGACCACCTCTAATTCAATAAGTAACTATACTTTCTGTGATGATTAACTCCATTGATTCAGCTTTATAGGCTAATGGTGGAAGCTTTCCATACAGGGTTTAATCTTTAGGTAAAAATGTGAATAAAAACTGGGGGGGAAATCTAATCATCACCCAGATGTTTAGTCTACATATTGCTAAGTAGTTAACTATTTGACAAAATAGCTATGATTGGATTTTATCCTTCCTCTTTAATTTTAGGTTTATTTTCAGGACCCTCAGAGAAACAGTGTTGGAGGACACTTACTCGATGACAGATTAAGCCACACTCACCCAGCAGTTCTGTTTGTTATAATGCAGAAAAAGTGATACTACTTTTTGTTTTGTTTTTGTTTTGCTTTGCATTGTGATACAACGGGGCTCTGATGCCATCTGAGTACCTGGAAAATACCTGTGGAAGCCGGTAACATGATCTACTTGCCTTTCAAAGCACCAGATAAAAAAAGCATTTTATAAAATCCTGCTCTGTACAATTATTATCTTTGAAGGTTGTTCCATTGCCACCCTTTAAAAAAAATGTCTGGGCTAGACCCAGATAAAGGAAATACACAAAGGCTAGCTCTGCTATCTTAAAATATTCAGAATTTTCACTGTCTACCATGAAGTGGTTGTTTCAAATTCTGCCCTAAGTTCCCAGGAACGTAACTGAATCTCTCTGTGATTGAATCTGTCTATACTACTCTCTCTTTCACATAGATTTGTCTATAGTCATTGTCTCCTAGGAGAACTCAGGGTTGTCTCAAGGCTATTTTGAGATCCTTAGAGGAGGAAAAAGCATGATGTGTTCAAATCAAGTACTTAAAATTCTCCTTAATTCTTATAATCCTCATTTTTATTCCTTTTTTATCCATTATTATATCAATATTTTGGAGGCACCTGATATGTGCCATACTCTAAGCTACTTAGGATTCCAAGAGCTTGTATTCTAGAGGGGAAGATGGAGCATAATAAATAATGGCCAACACTTACTGAGTGCTTATTGTGTGCTAGGTACTGCTTGAGACATTTTATGTTTATTAACACGTTCAAGCTTTAAAACAACTCTATGAGGTAGGTAGTATTGTTGGTCCCATTGTTGAGATACCAAGGCATGGAGAGGTTAAATTACTTGCCCCAAATCAGATGACACCTTATTTTTAAAGCAGTATTTGGAAAATATATGAATGCTTCATATTTATAACCACTGAGTTCAGTATCCTCAATACTTAGTTAATAAGCAGAAGCCTACCAGATAGGAAAAGGGAAGGGGAGCATAGTAGTCAGGGGAATTTAGAAGGCCAAGATTAAGTCCTGACATCATTCTGACATCAAACGTTTTCTAAGAACTCTTACTTAGGTGCTGGAAAATACCTTTGGTAAAAATGTTTTTGAGGGTGTCTCTCAGTAGTGCCATTCATATATTTTAACTTAGTTTCAGGAAAACATTTTAGAGTGTTTGAATATTAAATGTGTTAATATTTCTAAAGTACTTAGGAGAACACATGGTATATGGTAGGTTTACAGTAAATAGATAAAATAAATGAACTTAGTTGGAGTTTAAATAACAACTGAAAGGGAATTTTAAAAACAGTTACAGTGGGTAGCACTATGAAGGATTGAAGAGGAAAACCACTCTGTGCAAAACAGGAAATAGAATATGTGATATTAGTGACAAGAGAGTTTTCCCTTAAGTCAGTAAGAGCTTCATCAACAATACATGAGTGACAAGGGCTAGAAT
This sequence comes from Macrotus californicus, assembly GCA_007922815.1. Lineage (NCBI taxonomy): Eukaryota > Metazoa > Chordata > Mammalia > Chiroptera > Phyllostomidae > Macrotus > Macrotus californicus. The sequence continues at coordinate 19,050 of VMDR010013457.1, read as the reverse complement.
GGTGGTCAAAGGAACAACTAAGTATCAAAGCAGGGCTGTGACACAGTTGGATCTGTGTTTCATTTAGTAAGGTAATTTCTATAACAATGCCAACAATGAAAAATAGGTGAGACAGTTGAGATAGAAAGACCAATTTAGATACCATTGCAGAATCCAGGTGAGGGCTGCTGCTGCCGAGGTGGCAAAGGCATTGGTGACGGGAAAATCTGGAAAGATATTTAGGAGGTAGAATCCATAGAACATTGTCCCTGACTGCATGATATAATACGGTCCCTCACAATGTGAGGAAATACAGTTCCTGACTGTGTGAGTAGAAGAGGATGAGTCCTTGATTTGGAGCACGGATGATTGATCTACGATGACATTTACTAAGAGGAAGGCATTTGAAGGCAAGGTGTTGAGTTGGTTTTAGTTATGTTGAGTTTAAGTACTTAACATCTGAGGGAGCAGGCAAGAGGCAGTTAAAGGTACAGATTTATTGCCAAAGAGAGAGCCTGTGGAGTCATGCACACAGGATTAAGTATTTTAAGAGATGGGAATACATAGGAAAGCAGAGATGGAGAGAGAAGATATGGAGCCCAGAACAGAACAGGGAACCATGAATAGGGCCACTTGAAAGAACTTCGAAATGATGAAACAAGCTTGGTCAATTCTCTAGAAAACAAAATCAAAGTTGTTTTCTTTACTCAGAGGTATTATTTCTTCATAATTTCTTCTTGTAGCTTCCAATCTACCATCAGAGCAAATCTACATTTTCAAACCATCGACCAATTCATGATAATGTTGGTTTTGAAACTTCAAAAGTTTAAAGGCATCTTGGCACTGTCAAGCTTTTGAAACATAACTCAGTACCTCAACTCCGTAGAGGTCACTAAGAACATTCTCCTGCCTGGAAGCTGTGGGTGCTATCAATCACTGATTTAAAATGCCATGTCTTGCAAAGACTTGCTCAGCAGAGGGGCTGAACACAGAATTGATGAGGAGAGATAAATAAATCCTAATTACTACCTTTGTTCTCCTCAGTTAGTTTCAAGAAACACAGAAAGATTACCTTCCATTTACTTAGCTCTCCTTACTCAACATTTACCGGAAGATACTTAGGCAATCTATTTATAGATTCATTGAAGGCTGCAGTATACTTTCCTCACCAAGTGATTCTCATTCAAAAGTGTATCCAGCCTCCTAAGGCACAATATTTAAAAATAAAAAATACAAATGCAACCTCTATCTCATATATTTATAATAGACCAAATTGAAAAAAAAGTGCTAATTGGAATATGATACCCAATAAAATTGTAAAGAAATAAAATGCCCTAAGGAGTTTATTTTAGTTTATCTTTTATCCTCACTAATAGAAGCAATCATGTGTTCTGGGTTAAGCTCATCACTTTGGGCAAATATTAAGTGGCCCATCTTAGTTTTGTAAATATAAGAAAAACAGGCTATTGGCCCTGGCCGGGGGGCAGGGGGAAGGGGGCGGGGGGGCAAGATGTACAAGTATGTAACCTTTTGTTTAACTTAGTAAATAAGCCCTTCTTTCTGGTATACAGACTGCTGGGAAGGAAAGAGACAAATTTCAATAAGGATGAAGGTCCAATAAACTCCCAGTCTCAAACCCTTGTGCTTGAGATTATAAAGTTTTATGAGACAGACTAGGGTGGCCCTTGCTTGGGACACTGAAATAAAGCTATTTTAAGGTAATGGGACTCAGGTGAGGCTGATTTTGTTCCCTAGGAGACATCATGCAGTGTCTGGAGACATTCTGACTGTCACAACTGGGGGCAGTATATTGGGACCTAGAGCGCAGAGGCCAGGGATACTGCTGAACATTCTACAATGCAAAAGATAGTCAGCAAAACAAAAAACTGTCTGGCCCCAAAGGTTAAGGGTACAGGGGTTGGAAATCCTGCCTTGCTAATAGGAAGACACAGAACCAATGGCCTACTCTTTATGTTGTCAGGATGAAGCAAAGAGAACACTGGCTCGAATCTGTGACTACACTCTCCGAAGCCACTTTTGTCCTAGTGCTTTAGGCTGACAAACACTCCAAGCAGGAACACTTTTGGGAATGTAAACAAGTGGTGACTAAGGGCTGTCGCAGTTGTATGTAAGTATACAGGTAAGTACAACCAGAGGGATCATACTTCCCCTGTGCTCTGCACACAACCTTTGAAGACAACTTTGAAACTTTACCACGAGACCCAAACCTTCTACATTATAATTACCTGGACCCTCATGAAAATTGCTGGGTGGCAGATCTGGTAATTATGAATTTTAGCCAGTTGCTAGAGATTCTTTGAAAGTAATACTAGAGAATAGGGATCATCCAATATCAAATAGGAACAAAGACTCGGCACAAGAACCTTAAAGGAGCCACGTTGCTTCAGGCGCTGTCCGTGAAGCCACTTCTGCTTAGCAACCAGTTTTCCTCTACTGCACTGAGCTCACTGAGGGAACGTTGAATCAACCCAGAAGCTGTTGCTCCCTCCTACTCCCTCAAACCCCACACTCACCACCCACCTACGTGACCATATAGAAGGAAAAAAGGTAAGGTCTACCACCAGCATTCCTGTGTGGACCCCTATATGATATCCTGTGATCTGACAAGGACATGTTATTTGTTTTCCCAGCACTATAAAGAAGGCGGGGTATGACTTATCCTCTACTTTCACATGGATAAAACACAGAACACTAGCTTTTAAGCAATTAGAACCAAAAGCAACTCTAGAGCACATTTAGCCATTGTTTCCCAGGATAGGACATTTATCTCTGGTGGCATAAAAGATTTTAGGTGGCACATGGGTATGACTTGAAATAACATTAAATCCACAGTAAGAGAGTTAATAATACATTCAATTCAGTTTCGATCCTTCTAATTATAATCGTGTCTCATAATACTGAGTGCTAACAGAGAAATTAGAAGCAAAAATCTCTGGGGTCTAGTTTAAATTCTGACTCTACAATTTATTAACTGATTCTGTGACCCAATTTTGACCAAAGAAAAGTGGAAGACTTGTGGAGAATTCTTGGAGGGATTTTTCAACTTTGAAGTTTGCCCTTTAAGCTTCTCTGTTACATTGCTTCACTGACCAAATGAACTCTGTGAGGGCAGGACGACTCCATACTGTGCCCCACTGTGTGTCTCGGTCTCGGCACACCCAGAAGCACTGACATCCCGGGCACTTAGTATGTACTTGCTGAATGAACAAGTAAAAGAATCATGTGAATAAATAACCAATGATAGTTACTTCATTTTTAATGAAGGCTTTACAGTGTATATAGTTGCCCCCAGCCTTAGTGTTCAATCACAGGGTATCCTCGAACATCTTCCCACAAAATTTTTGTTTTTTAATAGATTTGTTGGGGTATGACACACATAATATAAAATGTTTAAAGTGTACAAGTTGATCACTTTTGACATATGGTACACTTGTGAAACCATCACCACAATAAAGATAATGAACGTATTCATAATTCCAAAAGTTTTATTGTTCCCCTTTGTAATCTCTCCCTATCTCCCTACCTCTGCTCCCCAAGAACAGCTCATCCACTCTCTGTCACTACAGATACATTTGCATTTTATAGAGTTTTACAGCTATAGAATCAAAGAGTATGTACTGTTTTTATCTGGCTTCATTCACTCTTCACAATTATTCAAAGATTTATTTGTGTTGTTTCAAATATCAGTAGTTCATTCCTTTTTGTTATCAAGCAACATTTCAATGTACAGAGATACCATAATTTGTTTTTCTATACCTTTGAGATTTCCCATTTTAGGGATGACAGAAATAAAACTGTATAAATATTCATATACATGTCTTTGTATGGATGTATGCTTTCTTTTCTGTTGGGTGAATACTTGGTAGAATAATAGCTGGGTAATGTGGTAGGTGTATGTTTAGCTTCTTCAAAAACACCAGACCATTAATGTGGCTATCCCATTTGCATTCTCACCAGCAGTGTCTGGGAGTTCCAGTTGCTCCACACCCTTGACAGCACTGTCATGGTCACACATTTATTCTGGAGGACATTATACTAAGCGAAATAAGCCAGTCAGAGAAAGACAAACACCATATGACTTCACTCAAGTGTGGAATCTAATGAACAAACTGAACTAACAAGCAAAATCCAGACAGACTCATAGATGGTGAGCCAGGGCAGGGAGAAGGAAGGGGGTGGAGGGACTGAGCAAAAAGGAAGAAGGACTCATGGACATGGACAACAGTGTAGGGATTGTGGTGGGGGAGGGGAATTTAAGAGGACTAAATGGTAATGGAAAAAATATATTAAAAAAAAAGAAAAAGGCCTAGTGAGAACAACAACAAAAAAGAGATTCTAATCAGCATGTAATGGCATCTCATTTTGGTTTTAATTTTTATTTCCATAAAAACTAATGATCTTGAGCATCTTTTCATCTGCATATCCTTTCTGGTAAAGTATCTCTACAATTGCTATCCCTTTATTGGCCTGTTTTTATTATCATGTTTAGATTTCTTTATGTATTCTGTGTAGAAGTCCTTCGTTAGGTACATACTTTGCACATATTGTTCTCCCAGTCTGTGATTTGTTTTTTATTATTTTAATGTATTTTTAAGAGAATATTTAATCTTGATTAAGTCCAGTTTTATTTTTCTTTTAAAAATAATTTTTTAATCCTCACCCAAAGATATGAATTGATTTTAGAGAGAGAAAAAGGGGAAGAACGAGGGGAGGAGAGAGACAGAAAGAGAGAGAGAAACATTGATGTGAGTGAGAAACATTGACTGCTTGCTTCCCATATGCACCCTGACTGGGATCAACCTGCAGCCTAGATATGTGCCCTGACCAGGGACCGAACCAGCGACCCTCTGGTGTTTGGAACAATGCTCCAACCAACTGAGCCACCTGACCAGGGCTTATTTTTCTTTAATGGATCATACTTTTGCTTTTATACCTAAGAAGTCTTTGCTGAACTTGTGGTCACAGAGATCTTTCTTCTCTATTTTCTCCTAGAAGTGGTGTAGTTTTATGATTAAAATATAGGTGTATGATCCATTTAATTTACATTTTATATGGTGTGAGATGTGAATCAGTGTCCTTTTGTTTTGGCTTATGGATATCCAACTGTTCCAGCATCATTCGCTCAAATGACTGTCCTCTCCCCAGGGTGCAGCCTTTGCACATCTGTAAGCAAACAAAGGAGCAGTTGCCTCTCTATATATGTGGCTTTACTTTTGAAATTTATTCTATTTGTCAACCTTCGTTCAGATATCACACTGTCTTTATTACTAGAGCTTTATAATAAGTCTTAAAATTCAGTAGCGTAAATCTTCCTGCTTTTTCTTTTAAAAAGCAGGGGCATTTGCATTTGTATATAAATTTAGAATCAGTTTGTCTCTTTCCAAAAACAGATAAACAAAACAAAACAAAAACCCTTACCTGCTCTGGTCTTGATTGGGATTGTGTGGAACCTATATATCGATCAACATGAACATAGCTGGAAACTGACTTTCCCAGGGTTATGTGTAAGGTGGAAGTCACTAAAATCCTCCCCTCATATGATCACCGCTCAGTGTGCATGAGTAAATTTATCTGGAGCACTTAGAGCACTGTGTGGTCTCTGATAAGTACTTAATAAAAGGCCCTATTACTCCCCTTCTTTAAGCCTTCAAAGGCAAACTGCATTGACTGAAAAACCAAGCTCCCAAACCTTCACATTTCACCTAACATGCATCATCACCTGGGTAATGTTTTCCTTTCCAGACTCACTTAGCATCCCATTGGACCCTGCCCCCCCCATTCATACCAATATGCTATCTATTTCACAAATATACCATGTTACTTTTAGTCTGTGTACCTCTTTACATACTCTCTCTCCTTCTTGGAAAGAGTACTTTTCTCCTTCTTAAAATTCAGTTCATCCTTCCAAATGCACATCAAATATTGCCTCCCCTGTGAAACTGGTATAAGGCACACTAGTCAAAGTTTACTGTTTCTCTCAGCTACAATAGCTTATACATTGCATTATAATTGGATACTTGCATTTCTGTCACCTCCCTACACACATTTCCCAGGAGAGAGGGTGAATATTTTTATAGCAGGAACCAGTGTCATTTATTTTCACAGTATTTGTGTCTAACACACAGGACCTAGTGTGCAATATGTGCCTAATGAACATATAATGAATAATATATAAAATATCGTCCTATATATGGTGCCATTGAAAGCTATCTTTGATAAGAATTCACACTTGCTATGAATTTTTAAAATAAAATAAACACTATTTCTATTTTTGTAACATGCATGAGTTTTGTTTTGGTTTTTGCCACTAAAGTTTGAGTGCGAGGGGTAGCACTTTGAGACGTTAAAAAGTCCTATCTTCTGCCCAGCAGGAAAACAAAAAGACAGAACTGTAAAAGTCTGGCACAACGCTAAAAGGGAATCCCTCTCCTCGGCTCTCTTGGCTCCAGCAAACATGGGGGTATAGACAGGAGGCAGTGCAGCAATAAGTCGCCCTACAGCATTGCCAGAGAAGCCCTTAACGAGAGAATGTGCTCCTTGTTAGAGCAACTCGAAAGGATGTGAGTGAAACTGAAAGGAGGCACTCAAATAATTCCCTGTGCAACCTCAACGGGACACCACAACTCCCCTGTGTTTAAGAGGACCCCCACATCCAGGGGAAAAGATTCCAGCTTGTGGAAACAACCCCTAGCCAAAAGCTTGAGTCTCCCCAGGGGAGGGACCAGCAGGAAATGCCTCTTTGCCTTGCAGTGGAGTTCAACACTTCAAGCTCCCAGAGATATGTGTTTGTGGTTTACATAAAGGTGGGGAAATTCTACTTTAGACCCACACCTTAAATAATTAGCCTTCCCAATGGCAAATTTTGCAATTAGACCATATGTTTACAGTCAAGTATATGGCTCATATACTTGACAAGAGAAATTTTCTATAATTCGGGTCTAGAAAAATTATCCTTAATCCAGATGTGAAAGAAAATAAATTGAGAACATAAAATATTTTAAGCCCAGTCCCATGATAGGCCAAACCCAATATTATGGTGAGCCAGGACCCCTCTTTGGAGCAAAGTACTTTCCTGTACGAAGTAAATAACTTCTTCCTAAGCATGAAATGTTACTCTCCAGAGGGTATTTTAGTTGCCTGGAGTTTCTGTACGATTGAAATTGTTTAGTAAGTTTGAGCTGAATCTTGTTTCTTTTTCCATCTCTCAGGCTCTAGTCTAATCCTTGGCCAATGTTTGTTTTCCTTTTTTTTAATAACAAATCCCGTTCTATTGGATTCTTCACAAATTATCTCATTGAAACAAACAAACAAAAGGTAATGTTTAAAAGACAGTTAAAAGTGGGGGGAACACCCAAATTTTAAAGGAGATATTAAAAACAGGAACCATTCCAAGTGTTTTAACAGTTAGGAAGTTTGGGTTTATTTCCGCCTGCTGTGTCTCACTGGGGGACAGAGTAAGGGAATGGGTGCCTGGAGGGGCTGAAAAGGCTGTACAACAAATTGCCCACTGGAGAGAACATTCATCAGCCTCCAAAGAAAGCATTACCCTCTCATGTGCTTATGCTGCTTTGGTAGGTGATATTCAGAGTGAGTTAAGAGTTTGCAACTACAGACTTCATATTTATATGATAAATAAGTCACGAAACTAATGATTTATGCCAAATTAAAATAAAGATTTTGATATATTTAGAATGTGAAGGAATGGAAGGAAATTCAAAAGTGAAGCATATAGATGTTTCATTAGGATCCTCAAATATAGGTAACATGGTAAACCTAAGAGAATAAAATTTTTTTTCACAATAATAAAAGTTATTCAAGAGAATATGTTTTCATATTTGTTAAAGTTTTCAGGAAGCTTACATTCAAATTTGAAGAGCACCCAAATTTGAGGTTTACCCAAGGTCCATGTTTCACATTAGTTTATTAAAATCATCATTTTTTTGTCTGTTCCATCTGTCAGTTATTGGAAAAATGTGTCAGACTTGAACGAGAATTGCAGATCTATCAACCACTCTATAATTTTGTCAGTTTTGCTTTATATATTTGGAACTTACATTATCAGGTGCATACAAGTTCAGAATTATTCTATTTTCCAAATGGATTAATAACACCTGACACATTCAAAGACCTTACTATGTGATCTACATAATCTAGGTATGTTATATAATTAACTATTTTTAGTTCTTACAATAACTAAGAGGGAGATATTATCATCTCTATTTTATAGTTAAGGATCGAGTTCAAGTTTGAAGAACGTAAATAACTTATCCCAAGATCACAATCAGTAAGTGACAATGCCAACATCTCCACTTAGATATTTGGCTCCCACAATTGTGCTTTTTAACCAATATAATAAACTATCTTTCTATCTTCTGTTACTACGTAGTGGCTACCTAGAGGTTACTACCATTTCATCACTAAGAATGGCTTTTACCATCGTTTATATTGTAGAATATGACTACAGTCATGTAAAAGAAATCCAGAATTTGGCAGGCATGGCTGGTAAAGGGATTACATAGGCATCCAAATCCAGATTTCTTTTATCTTTCTGTTCCACACCTTGCAACCACAAGCAGAACTCATGGTCTAGGAGAGCTAGTGAAACTCCAGTCAACACAAATATATTGCATCTCACAAGAAGGAAAAAAGGCAGAAAGGTAAACAAATGCTTATCTATCTACAACTGTGCTCTCTAATGCAGTAATCACCAGTTATACGTGATTATGGAGCACTTGAAATGTGTCTAGTTTGAACTGAGATGCGCTGAAAGAGTGAAATACACACCAGGATTTGGAGACTTCATACCAAAAATGCATGTAAATTATCTCATTAATAATTTTATACAGATTTTGTATTGAAATAATAATATTTGGGGTATATTACATTGAATAATGTATATTCTTAAAATAATTTACTTGTATCTTCTTATTTTTTAAGTGGAGCTACGAGAAAACATTAAATTATATATATGCTCTCATTTTGGCTCTTCTTATATTTCTATTGAGTGTGATGATATAAAGAGCTCCCTTGGAATTCCCAGCCAACAACTTCTGCCTATATCCTCCTGACAAAGATTTGTCCCACCGATAACTAATAAGGGAGACTGCAGAGTGCAGTCTTCTGACTAAGCTGATTGCCACTTCCAATTATCGCTAGGGAGCACTGCAGAATGGAGATTTGGGGAGACAACTGGCAGCCTCTCCTCCCTTTTAAGAAACTGCCTCCTTTATGAAAAGCCACAAACTGTTTCCAGAGTGGCTGTACGGTTGTGCATTCCCACATCCTCACAGTGCTCGGGACTGCCTGTGTTTGAGTTTAGGCATTCTAAAAGGAATGTAGTGGTATCCCATTATGGTCTTAGGTTTGATTTCCCTAATGACTAATGATGATGGACATTTTTTATATGCTTATTTCACATCTGTATCATTTCTTTGATAGTCTTTTCAAATCTTTGCTCATTTCATTTTTTTCTTATTATTTAGTTGTAATAATTCTTTATAATTCTGGATGTAGGTCTTCTTAAGAGCTTTGCATAGATTATCTCCCAGTCTGTGATTCTCTATTTATTTTCTTATCAGCATCTTTTGTGGTTTTGTATTTCTGATAAAGTTTTACATATCAATATTTTTAATAGTTTATGCTTCTTTAACCTTCCTAAGAAAACTTTGCTTAACCCTAGATCACAAAGCTCTTCCCTTGTTTTTTTAACAGATTTTTTCAGTCTTACTACTTATACTTAATCTATATTTTTACTTAATTTTTTATATGATAGAAATGACAGAACATTGATTCACCTCATCACTTGAGTCTAAAATTTTATGTAAGATTGCTTCCATGTCCAGATGCTGCCTAGAGAGAAAGAAAAGATGAGGAGGAAAAGCTAAACAACTGAATATTTACTTCAAAAGGCTGAATTAAAGTGGAAAAGTCTTAATCAAAACTTAAATTCAAAAGTGACTTACTTAGTTGGGACAATTTAAACTTCTTTCCATAACTGGATGGATATATGAGCTTATAAACAAGTTAAAGTTATAGAAAATGAAATTCTCTCTCTCTAAATCTGCTATAGGGCATAGATTTCAAACCTGCTATAGTTAAATCAATATGCTAACAAAATATGAGCACTGTCCAGAAATAATCCAGCCATTATTAATACAATGAGACTGGTTTGCATGACATCGATGTAACCTGGCAACCAAGGAGGGTGGATTGGAATGCATATGTGTGAACAATGTCAACATCATTGTATTAGGCAGTGGGGGCGATAGACACTGTTGAGTGAGCATGTGTACTGTGTGGTTGTGGCATTCAAAATGACTGAGTGAGTAGAGCAACGAAACTGCATCAAATTCTGTGTTAAGCTAGAACGTTCCTCCATGGACATTTTTCAGATGATTTAGAAGGCTGCAGCTATGGGCAACTGGAGATTGACAGCTTCATCATGACAACATGCCTGCTCATTTATCACATCTCGTGCAGAGTTTTTTGTTGAAACATCAAATCACCCCGGTAACTCAGTGCCCCTACAGCCCAGATTTGGCACCCTGTGACTTCTGGCTTTTCCCAAAACTAAAATCACCTTTGAAAGACAAGGGATTTCAGACTGTGGATAAGATTCAGGAAAATATGACGGGGCAGCTGATGGTGACTAGAGAACTGGGTGAGGTCCCAAGGTGTCTACTTTGAAGGGGACTGAGGTGTCATTATCCTATGTACAATGTTTCTTGTATTTTGTATCTTCTTCAATAAATGTCTCTATTTTTCATATCACATGACTGTATACCTTCTGGACACACCTTGTATCTGTTTATAAGACATATTGTACATCTTTTAATAAGAATTTTAAAAGGAAATGCTATTTTTCTTATTAAAATTAACAATAATATAACCCCCCAAACCATTTTGACTCCTCCTGGTAAGGAGGCAAGGTGAACAACGTGCATCTAGGGTTGATCTCTCTCCAGCCACTGTTTCCACCATCATATTAACCACCAGTGGGACAAGCTCTCCCTTCAACACTGCACAGATGACCATTCCTCTAATTTTCCATAGATTATCTAACGCAAGGCTGTGACATTCCATGTAACTTCGTCAAAGTCTTGAAGATAGTAAAGAAAATTAATAATAGAATCTAAGCACTCTGGGCTACAGAATTGGGCTAAATGTGAAACCAGTTTTCTGTCAACAGGCTCTTTCCTTGTTGGATTCTTTATGTGACAGATATCCTTTTAAAACCCCCTAGCTAAGAATTCCTTCTTGGATATACAGACTCTTTAGTGTGGAATACAAGAGAAAATGCCTATGCTATTATTGCCCATTTCCACAGATTTTCCCCGCCATGTCTAGCCATGTCTCTGGTGGGAGAGCCCATCTACTCTGAGTTACTGAAGCTGAGATTGACCTCACCCTTTAGGAAACGGAAACTATCTCAACAAAGGAATGTTTCTCTTGATAACCATATATTAACAAAGTAGCTCACACATTCCTAAAGAAGGAATTGTGTCTTCACGCTACTTATGGACTAAACATTGCTTGGGGAATAAAAAATTTTCAATACCCAGTTCATGTCCTCAAGGAATTTGCAGTCTACTTAGGGATATGAGGTACATAAGCAAAATAAACCAATAATCCAGAGGAAGTGGTATATTATTTCATAGCACTTCAGAAAGAGTAGAGATCATTGTGAAAAAGGTTGGGCTTAAATCAGACCTTGAGACATCAAACTGAAGAAAGGCTCTTCCAAAGGGGATGTTGTGTACACAGAGGTGAAGGCAGTGGAACGGGAATGACTTTAAAGGACAGCTCACAACCTAGTGAGTTTGCCTAGAGAAGGAGATATAAAATACCAATAGAAACGGAAAGTTAGAACTTTAACTTCCTCTTTTAGGAAGCGGGGTGCTGATACAAATTTTCTGAGAAGTATGAATTCATGATGCAAAGCATGATTTTAAGATAATTGCTCCAGAAGTGGAGATTGGGATGCAGTCGTGGGGAGATCTTGAAGACAGTCAAGCTGGTCCCCAGCCTGTTCATTGTAATGATACATCTCTGAAGTAAGAATTGACTTAGGCTGATAATTAGTGTGACGGTAAGAATAAAGGAGATAGAAACCAAAGAAATCAGAAGGAAAACTGACTAAGACTCATGAGAATTGAGGTACTTGACTGTTAAAAACCTAGGAGGTTGTTTTTTCTTTTGTTTGTTTAATTTTCCTTTTTATTAAATGTATTGGAGTCACAATGGCTAACAAAGTTATACAGGTTTCAGGTGCAAATATATTTAAATTATATTTACTGATTTATCCCAGGAGGGTATGTCTTCGCAGTTCACGGTGTTTTTCTAAATCCTCTGAATTTGGCTAATTGTACATACATATATAAGTCATGCAAATATACATGCATTGGATCACTTCTTTAGGTACTGAAAGTGAAACCGAGCTGAACAACAACCTACAGCAGAGACCCATCTGTCACTCCCCCTCCGCCCTTTTCCTCTGCTTGAACTCATCTCACCAAAATCCAGTCACTGAAGTTCCAAAGAATGTTTTAATAGAGCAAATTTCTTCCAGATAATTAAAAAACAAAACCACACCACTCAAGCCATCTCACAGCACTGACGGGTCAGCTACGCCTCGGCCCAGTGTTAAATCTTGATGCACATCTCACTACTGCCAGGAGTGGGTTTGCCACTAGGAGTCAGAGGCTGCAAACACTTTTCCCGTGGCCTTCAGGGCCTAGACTTGAAGCACAGGCTGTGAATATTAGTACTTGGCATGGAATTCCCCCCACTCCTTTTCCTCCTCTCCTTATTCATCCGAACGTCAGGTAAGCAGGTTTTATCCTGGCATTTCAAAGGGCAGCAGTTAATTTCCTTTCAGGTGGAACTTTTTTTTTTTTAAACTTGGTTTTGTTTTGTTTTAACTGTATGTTTTTTTTGCTGAAAGTGCTTTTGTGCCGGTGAAAATCTAGACAAAGAAAACTTTTATGGAAAATAAAGCAAATAGAATGCACTGAGCCAGGATTTCTTTGCAGGACATGTTCCTTAGGCTATTTCTGAGAGGTTATTTATGGATGGCTGTTTATACCCTGGAGCCTGACTTCATCTCTTGGTGAAGTGAAATGACTCTGTGTTTAGTACATTGGTCTGCCACCCCTGGGAATGGCTGGATGTCAAATATTTACCCCTGTGGGACTGAACAGAAATCAGAGATGTACAGAGAAAATAGAAATCAAATCCAGTGTCCTTGGGAATTAGAGAGATTTCAAAGCAAATGAATGTTTAAAGGAAAACATTCGAAATAAGATGATAGCATGGTGCAACTTCCTTTATTGGAATGGAGGGAACCCTCTGAAATATAAAGTTACTTCAAGCAGAAGCGTATTTTCATCTTAGGACTTTCCTAGTGGCCACACCCACCCCATTCCCTCACCTGGCTCTGAACCAGGCCCAGAGGGAGAGGCTTTACACTTTTATTTTTTTAATTGAAAACGGATGCTGCACCTTGTTTTTCATGCCTGCATTTTTCATCAGAAAAAAGAAGAAGAACACCTCGCCAAGTATTAGTTTTGTACCTCTGCAACCTCATAAAACCCAGGAATCAAAATGTGGTGCTCAGCTTTATAGAGAGTCACACTGGAAACATTGAGAAACTTCCAAATAAGTTTACTGTCTTCTCAAGACATTTCAAATCACGTGCCTGCCTTCTGCATCTACCCTCTTGCAGAATTTTCCTTTCACATTATACTTCCTGTATTGTCAGAAACAAAGCAACATTTAAAAGGTTAAGTCAAATAAACCCAGCTACAAAAGGACTTATGCAATAATCATAGCCATGAACAGCCAGGAGAGAGGACAGCCCCTAAAACCATAAAGGGAATACTTGATGGATGGCCGTGCTTTAAATAAAGTTCCCGTGAGCTGTGTAACATTAGGTGCATTTAAAATTCAGAGGACAAAGTACAGACATGTTTGTGTGTTTCTCTTTCATTTCACAAGTTTAGTTTTTTTAATTAGATCTTTAATTTAATTAGATTTAATTAGTAGGACACCGTACTCTCTTACTTCCACACATGGAATTAGGAAGCTTGCTTTGGTGGGTTCCATTTTCAAACTTGTGCTCTACCAAAAGGCAAGAACAACTCTATCCCCCTTCTAAAAACCAAAGAGACACCAAATTCCAGCTCAATCTGCTCAGTCTCAGAACCAGTATCCATTTGAAACATGGTCCAAGCAACTCACTAGAACCTTGGGAAGGCAATAATCACAGGCTGCCCTGCCCTCTCTGGAAATGACAGCATTTGGAAGGCTGTTCGGCACACGAGATTTCAAAGTAAATGTTTGGCAGCTTTGGAGGTCCTCAAGCTTGGCAAGGTGAATATAATCAACAAAGGGGCATTACCTGAAATAGCGTTTAAAAATATAAGTCCTGGCCTTGGCCAGGTAGCTCAGTGGGTTACAGCATCATCCAGTTACACCAAGGTAGCGGGTTTGACTTTCAGGGCACATACTAGAAGCAGCCAATGAATGAATAAACAAGTGGAACAACAAAAATCGATGTCTGTCTCTCTCTCAAATCAATAAATTTAGAAATAATTAAAATATAAGTCCTTGCGGACTCAAGACCTGAGCACTGCGAGAGGCCCTTGTGCTGTTTGCCCCTCTGCACCGAGAAGGGACATCGCTAACACAAGCAGCCTTTGTTTAAATGAGCGCAGCAAGCGGCCCTCCCATCAGCCTCTCCTCTCCTTTCGATGCTCCTTAGTTTACAATTGTCCTCCACCCCCTCAGCTAAAAACTGTTACTAAGAAAAATTCCACAGAAACCAAAAGAAAAGAGCCAGGCCGAGAATGGGCTTTTAAAGAGCTTTTCCAGACTGAGTCGGCAGAGCTGTCTGCAGGGAATGAGAGGCTGAGCTATTATTACTTGAATGGGTTTCAGCTCCGGGGATGTCCCCCAACGTTAGCAAGATAGCTCAGTTAAAAATAACAACGCATTCTTTCCTCTCCTCCTAACCCCAAAGTAGGGGTGTCACATTTAAATAACTTGAGGTTTAAAGTGACAAAAGCCAGAAAATTCACAAGTAAGGGAGGTTCAAGGCTCTATCTCCAAGCTGTGTCTTAGAGGGTGAAAAAAACAGGCTCAATGGAGCGAGCTAAGGATGACTGCCAACTTTAACCCGGGGTTACAGAACGCTGTGCCTTCTTGGGTGCTGCAGGGGTGGATGTGGGGGAATGCTGTTTAAAGGGAAACAAACAAGTTCAGGTGGGGGTGCGGTGTACAGGGGATGAGATGATGGCCTCTGACAAAGTGCTTGAGATTCAGCAAAGGAAAGCACATGGTCTCATGCACTTGGCAAAAACTTTGCTGTCTGATAATGGTGCTCAGGGTTTTCTGTGTTCCATCCTTTCCCTTCTTATTTCCAACATGGCAAACACACACAAATGCCATTCTTTGTTTTCATGGAAACCTTTGTCTTTGAATTAAAAAAAGGGATGCTCAACTGGAATATCAGTTTTGGTACAGTATTTGAATTTTGTGGCTCATGGACCACTAGACTTAAGCCGCTGTGAAGATGTCATTAGAGGCTGTGATGGGCCAATGGCTGAGTGTGAATCGATATCACGCACTAATTTGGAGAAGGAAAGAGGCTGGCTCTGGACCTACGTCCATAGTTTCCTGTAAGGTATACAATTATTCTAAGTACTTTTCGAACTATGATTTTAAGCTGAAGTATTTTCAAGCTAAAACTTGCAAAATGTTTACAATGTCAAGCTACTTTGATTTCATTATATTTGTGCATATTTTTACAATCAAATATACAATTTAAATTACATATAAAAGTATCATGTTCTATAGTATTAGTGCCATCTGCATTCTCATGCAATGTCAGATAACCTTCATTTTTCATTTTTAAAACCAGTATAATTGTCAGGTAATTACCAATGTCCTTTATCTCCATACAAAACTTACACTTCTTGTTTACCTCCTTCTAACTCTAGTTTGTTATACATGCCTCAGATTGACCTTTTAAACTCTCTCATCTTATGCTGACAATAGTGTGTCCTATTCCCAACACTGACTTCACATTCATGGAACTAAGGGAAAAAAAGCCCATGTCCTATATATTTGTTAGAGAAAATTAAGAAATCATCCCATTCCTATTAGTGGGCAAGCCAGCATCTCCTCATAGTATGCTTGGTGCCTGCAACCACATTTGGTAATAGGCATCGTTTCCAAAACTGGATGGACAGGCACAGAAACAAGCTGCTCCACTAAGGCCATGCCATAAACAAACAGAGCTCCTTGCTTGACCCTCTGGGTTCCTTACTGATGGACCTAGCTTTGAAGTTTTATGTAACCTCGTCCTTCCCACGCAAAGATGATGGCACTGACCAACAACAGCGGTACTTTTACCTTAGGTTTTGTGTGTGTGTGTGTGTGTGTGTGTGTGTGTGTGTGTAATTTTGATGCATTTCACAAAGCCATCTGCAGTGCTTTGCTATCCAGTCTCTTAACAGCACATTTTAAATGGTGGCCAGTGTCTAAGATTAGAGACCCAATCTGTGGCTGGAGGAAAGAAATCAACAGGCCCACACATGAACTAGACCTCTGATATCTGACTTCACTGATGTCTTCAATTTAAGAACTAATCAGCCTTATGGATACACATGTGCTGCCATCTTGTCTTTTGAGGAGAGGATCCCATTCTGAAGTCCTAGAAGTTAGTAATGCAGTTATTGGTTGGGCCAGTTTATGGGGTAGGAGGTAGGTGGGCTTCTACCTCTGACACTACCACTTCACTAGCTGTCTGACCTAAGAGGGCTAGGCACTTATTATTCTTTTAAATTGGGGATAAGATGGATCTCATGAGGTACAATTATATAAGACAGTGAAAAAGTATTTATTGGGATGACTGACAAAAGCACTCAGTAAATGGTAGTAGAATGCTTATTGTTATGTTATTTCATCCTGAATATGCTCTCTATTAGTTCCTCCACCCCCCCACCCCCCTACCCCCGCCCATTTTAAGCAGCATTCTGCCTTTTAAACTCCCTATCATTAGAATTTGGGAGGGTTTGAAGGCAGAAGCAGCATGAAAGCACCAGTTCTTCTTTCTTTTCATAACCAGGGGTGTCCAACCTACTTTTTGGCCTCTCTGGGCCACACTAGAAGAAGAAGAGTTGTCTTGGGCCACACATTAAATACACAAACACTAACGAAAACTGATGAGCAATATATATATATTTAAGTAAATTTACGATTTGTGTAGTGCTGCACTCATAGCCATCCTGGGCCGCACGCAGCTTATAGGCCATGGATTGGATTCCCCTGGACCCACCGAAGTGTCCTAATGAGGAAGGCAGGAGGGAGACCTCTGTTTAGAAACTAAGTTGCCAAAGCAGAAGCCCTGAGAGCTGTGTGCCCTGCCCCTGAGAGGCTCCACCCCGGAAGAAGGGAGAGCAGGGTGCTCCCAATGGGAAGGGGAGGTGCAGACTGTGGCTAACTTCATGCCTGGACTGCATCTTTCTTGTTTGTTTGTTTCACTTATGACAGAATAATAAATTTTAACTTAAAACCCAATCATTATTTAAATACCAGTTCCAAAGATAGCAGAGCAGAAGGGGATGCTCAGAACTGGGTCTGGATTCTGCATCTTCAGTGGCTGACTCAGTGAGTTTGGGATCCCATAGGCAGACACATGGCCAGGGTGACTGAAAATTAGCTATTCTCCAGGGACCATGGGCTGGCCATTCTCCTCGTCATGTCACCTCCGATGGCCACCCTCTTTTCCTCCTTTCCAGAAGCAAAAAGCCAAGCAATCTCGGATGAAGACTAAGCAGAGCTGTGTGGCCCTGAACATGCCACTTAACCTCCTTGCTTTTTCACTTGAAAATGAGGTTAATGACACTCAACTTTCTGAAGACACAAGGGTTGAAGCAGAAAACCACTTCAAGGTGTTTTTCCCATGATAAAAGCATGATAACATAAAAATGAAACAAGGTGTTTGCCCTTCCTGCTTATTCAAGGTGATGATGGGTATAACTCATACTTTTCAATTCACTCATTTTATGGACAAAAGTTAAATTTTTAATATGTGGCTCTATGAACTGTATTCAGGCCCACAGAGAAAGCGGTGCCATAACTCAACCGTGAGTTTCCTTCCCTCAAGACGTAGTGCAATCAAATTCACTAAAACAAACTGAATCATTCTCAGTCTGCATGTCAGGTCTGGGAGTAAACAGGCACTATGATTTGATCTTGCTGAGAATTAGGTTTCTGATAGAAGTACAATGGAGACACTGAGTTAAGTCTTGGTTGTACTTTTTATGATCAGCTTGGAAGGCTTTTGTCTTAACAACTCCGAAAGCATTTCCCCCAAGTATTCCATTTTCTAAAACAGACCTTTACCCATCTCAAATTATCTAATCCTTTAGTTCATGAAATGTTTTCCAAGGAACTCCAGTTTTGTAAAATGTTAAAAGAAAGTATGTAAAGAAAAACAAACAAAAAAGCTTTTTCTCATCAAGTATATGTTAGGTAAACAAATCAGTCAGTTCTCTATATTACAGTACATCTTGGAAACTTTGTAACATCTTAATATACACCGTGGCTTTTAAGAAGAGGATATGCTGCATAGCATTTCCCGAATTTATTTTACCAAGGAAATATTTGTCTCAAAGAACATCTCCTAGAAACACAATGGGACAAACTGGAAAAATCTGTCTGGGAACTAAGCACTTTTTAAAATCGAAATTCTTACCCTTAAGACAAGTACCACTCCTGGCTGGACCCAGGCGTCAGCTAGGCAAATGCACCAGGACAGCATCTTCTACAGAAAACTAGAATACTTAAAATAAATAGTCAATTTCCCCCCATCAAAGGGGAGCTACCCAAGGACAGCCAAATCTTCACATCCTTTTTTCAAACTTTTTTTTCATGTATAGAAATGACATGGAAAGTCATTTCATATGGATGCGGAAAGTTTGGGGTGGGGAGGAAAATAAAAATACACATCATCCATCCCTTGTTGCTCAGCTCTTTGGTATATAT
>VMDR010013456.1:0-24957 GCA_007922815.1 Macrotus californicus | reverse complement strand
AGAATGGGGCTACAGGGGGAAAAGGAAAGAGTGAGTTTGGTACAGACATGAATGAGTTTATCTACATACTATTAATTAAGGATGTAAATCTAAAATAGTAACAACAATGTAAATGTAGTCAGAAACATTTCTCTAATTTTGGCAAATAATTTTCTTTAAAGAAGAAAAGCTATCAGCTTACCCTTTACTTTTAGAGACCAAACCAAGAGACTGACTCAATCGATGAATAAAGGCCCGTTCAGTACTGGTCAAAGAAGAAGGAAATTCCATTTCTACAAGGAAGAAAAATACACAAAGTACCATTTGGGGACAGGCTATTTTCTTTCAAGGTGCTTCAATATGCATACACAAACATAAAATATAAAAAAACCACAAGCACACAACCAAATGCATCACATTTTATGTGAGAAGTAGATATTCAATAACTACTGAATGTCTAGTATTGATATAAAGTTACGATATAAATAAAAATGAAGCCTACGATACATTAATGTCACCATGTTAATAAAGCTCTACTAATGGCACAGCTGTATCACTGGCACAATAACATCTAAGCTGCGACACCAATCAAAGCTAAACCTCGGCGCGTGGAGGACTCTACTGGCTCAGCGAAGGGCCCCTCATTTACGCCAGAACCCTGAGGCGGCAGGACAACCGCCGCACCCGTGTGGCCATCGGCCCTCCTGGAACACACTGAACGCGCCGCCCCGCACCGAGCCCCAGGCCTCCGCCCTCACGCTCCACCGGGGTGGGCCGGTGTCTGCCGCGGAGGCTGCACCGCCGCCGGCAGCGAGGTCGGGGCCCCTGCGGCCGGCGCACCCCCGGTCCGGCGCCGCGAGCTGCCGGAGGGAGGCGTCCCCCGTGCGAGGCCGGCGGCCCGGGGAGAGCGGGGCCAGCGCGGCGCGACCGAGGCCAGCGGCGCTCTACCCGCAGGGGCAGGCAGGACCTTCCCCGCGCCGCAGCGACTTCGGCTGCGGGAAGTGCCGCGGCTCCAGGGCTCAAGCCCACACGGTGCCGTGCACGTGTGTGCCGGCTTCCTTCCGCTCTTCCGCGGCAGCTAAACGCCACTCCTGCACGGCCACCGCGGCCTCCTCTAAAAAAGCGGAGGCTCGTCAACACTTCCACCCGTGGCGGAGCCGCCCGAGGCGTCCGAGGGCCTCTCCCAGCGCCAAAGGAACGCCTGCGGCCAGAGAGCAACCTGTTTCCTCCTCGGATGCCCCGCAGCCGCCCGCCGCCCTACGGGCCCTCCGGGGGGCCGCCGAGCGCGGCGCGGGACCTCCCTCCCCGGTCCGAGGCAGCGCCCCGCACGGGGCTGCGGCCGTGGGGACGCGGGGCAGCCGGCGGGGTGCGTGTCCGGAGCCTCACCTTTCTGGTCCCCATATCGGAAGCGCTCCAGGGCGATATTGACCGCGATCTTCACCTCCTCGTCTATGCGCACGTCTTTCAGCCCCTTGGCCCGGGCGCCGCCCCTAGGGCCACACTGAGCCGGGCCGCCGTCGCCACCGCAGCCGCCGCCAGGAGCCGGCGGCCGCGGGGAGACGCTGCTAGGCCTGGACATGGCCCTGAGGAGATGGTCACCCCGCCGAGAAGTAGCCAGGCCTGCGGGCTGACGGCCAAGGACAGGGACGGCGGACTTCTGGGGCCACCCCCGGGACCTGACGGCTCCACAGACGGCGCGCTGGGCCGAAGTCACCAGAAAGCCCCAGTCACCACAGCAAACCGAGGCCGCACCGGCACCACTGAAACCCCGGCGCGGCGCAGACAGTAGGCGTGCTGACGTCACCAGAGCCGCCGGCGCCCGTGACCTCAGCGCGCCGGCCGCCCTTCGCCTCCTGGTCGCTGCGTTTCGCTCGAACGCTCCCAACCTAGCCGCTCCGGGGTCATCTCCTGTCCACATCCACCCCCAACACCGAGGGGCTCTTACTCATACCCTTACTCAGGCACTCGTTATTGCGTTGAATCCTTTCTTCGTTCATTCATTCAGGGGCGGTCTCCTGCTATGTGCCCTGCAAGCGTTATGCTACATCCAAGATACTCATTCAGTGGGGCTAGTAGAGTTGCCAGATTTAGGCAAAAAAAAAAAAAAAAATGATACCCTTTTTTTTTTTAATTTCAGATACCAAAAAAAATTTTAGCCTGTGAATGTCATGTGCACTATTTAGGCACACATAGTAAAAAATTATACATTACCTGAAATACCAATTGAACCGAGTATCTGTATTTTATTTGGCAACTTTAAATAAACTAGTAATTGATTAGATGATAGCATGAGTACTCTATGAGATGATGGAATTAGGAAGGTGAGGCCCTTTAATTTAGCAGGTCAAGGAAGATTACGAGAATTTCCACTTGCTCATATATTTGTTACATATATAATTATATATACATCCAAAAAAAGCATATTTTGCTAATACTGTGTGTATATATCTCTACTTAACCTACTTACATAGTAATCGGTTTAAAATGTGTGTTAAAAGGTTAGCCACAAGTTTAAAATGTATGTTAAGAGGTTAGCCACAAGGTGGTACTACAAAGCTATCTTTTTTGCTTTAGGTCCTATGTCATGAATGTCATTGATTTTAACATACAACTGTGAGCTACTGAATAACAGCAGAAATCATACTAATGGTTGAGATGCCAGCAATTGGTTTCGTGTGGGACAGTGCTTATATTTAAAAATCATAAAAATAGACCCCTAGAGATGCTATGAACTAGTTCATAGTCTTCTTTTTCTTACCCACTCTCATGTTATCACAGATTATTCCAGTCATTACCCAAAACATCAAACTCTAATATATTCAGCACTACTAAAGAAAAATGTAAATAGACATGGACTCTTAAGTCTTAGAGTTTAATTTTTAATAGAGTATTTTTACAGGATGTGCCTCAAAAACATCTGGAACACCTCAAACCATCTCCCAAACACTAAATCTCAGCCCCCAAATGTGAACACAATAGGTTAGCAAATGCATTGTACAACTTATTGAGCCCTGGTTATCATGCAGGGCATGACTGAGGAGAGGAGGAAATTCATCTCTTCCAGGCAGTCTTGGCCAGGGGGTTTGTTTTTTATTGTGTTTTGTTTTGTTATGTTTTTGTGGGTGTAACTTTAAAGAGACACAAAAAAGGGGAAGGACAGATTTGGAAAAGAATTTACAGAACTTTCTAAGCAAAGGGCTGGTGTAGAAGAGAAAGTTCCATGTCACAGCCCTGAAGACCACTCACTGGGAACATAGGGAGTCAAGTTAAAGGAAGCAAGGAAGAAAGCAGTGACCTGAGATAACCCAGGTGAGTCTAGTCTATGATCTAGTAGAAGAAATTTACTTTACTGGGAAGTAGAACCACTACATGTTTTTAAAGATAGGGGTGACATAAATATGACAGCTGGCATAGGTCCTTGTAGAATTGTAAGAAAATGATGCTGTTAGAATTCACTCAACTGTAGGCTCTAAAAATGTATCAAGTGTAGAAATGATGACACGTTAAGTATTTAACGGTGATGATAAAAAGAATCAGATGGGAATCTATGACAGGATGCAGTAGGGTTGGGAGAATAAATGCCCCTAGGTTTCTCCCTCAGGAGACTGTTACAAAGAATTTGGATATGAAGAGGGAGAGTCTGTCTATTGGTGGAGCCTTCTCCTGGGAACCCCATCTTAGGCTGCTCTGAAAAGAAAACATCAAAAATGTACTGAAAGAAAAAAGGTTTATCACTGAATATTTCATGTTTTCATTTTATTAAAGAATCCAGTTTTTAAAGCTTAGGCCAAATTTACCTTTACATGTAGTTGAAGGATTGGATAGATTTTTCAATAGCACGATAGTCTATTTACAACCCATAAAATAGTGAGTTTACTTTCCCCATGGCATACTTAGTACTTTGTAAATATAACACTTTGTCTCTTGCTGAAATTTTTCTTTAAAATCTTCACAAGCAAAATCCTGGTAATCACTGAATCTGGGTGATGAACATACGGGGTTTTTTCATACCATTCTCTTTAGAGCATGTTTGAAAAACTGATAATTTTTTTAAAAACCCTTGATAGTCTTTTCAGCTCTAACACATATCAAGTTAGCAAATCTACTTCACATGTGGAACAGGTTAAAAGAGAAGTGTTTTGTTTTAGAAAATGTAATCACCTTGTTGAGATGCATTATCTGAAAGTAGTCAACTTTATCCAAAAGTATTCAACTTGAGCAATAGCACTAGAAGAAAGACCAGCCTGGTATTCTCTGGAAGAGGAGTAAGTTTTAAGAATAATCTCTTGTCAGATGTTTTGGGGACATTTCTTTCATGTCTACTTTGGCAAATTGTCTCTTGGCTAATACCAGACGGGACTTTAAAAATTTATATTAGTCAGCTTGAGCTGCCATGGCCAAATACCACAGACTAGATGGCTCAAACAAGAAATTTGTTTCCTCACAGTGCTAGAAGCTGAAAAGCCCAACATCAACATCCAGCAAGATCTGGCTGCTGAGAGCTGTCTTCCTGACTACAGGTAACCACCTTCTTGCTGTGTGCTCACATGGCCTTTTCTGGGTGTGTGTGTAGAGAGAAACAGAGCAAGCTCTTTCCTATCTCCTCTTAGCACCAATCCATTTTGAGGACCCCACCCTCATAAATCCTAATTACTTCCCATAGGTCGCATCTCCAAATACCATTACATTGGGGACGAGGGCTTTGGCATGTAAATTTGGGAGTGGGGATACAAGCATTCAGTTCAGAACAGAGATATAAGGGACTTCAGAGTTATGTGTTGAAACTCACGTGGTCCATCACTTTGGGCAGTAGAGCCCAAGAAAGTGCACTGGATTCACATAAGTGCCTTTGTACTCTTCTTCAGCCCTTTCCTTCCTTCTGCTCGCAAGACCTATCTAATGGACTATTTCCATAAAGTTTGGAATCAGTGCTAAGTACTGAATAGCCATCCAGAGACATTCATTTTAATAAGGGAGCCCTAAAGAACCTCCAAAATGCAAAGAAACAAATCTCTTCTAGTGTAATTTTAGGAAATGCTATATAGCTAGTGAGAAGTTAGCAAACGGGATTCCATCTCATCATGCACAGAGAGTAGTTACTACTCTCTCTGCCTGTGAGACTGTCGAGAAGTAGGTAATGCAAGAGCAGAGAAAAATCCCGCCTTACTGATAATTAGCCAACATAATGGGTGAGTGAAACTTTAACTATGGCAAATAAATCATGGAATTTTAGAAATGAAAGGAATCTTTGGAATTCAACCAGGTCATTTTACAGACAACAAAATGAAAATATTGGCTTAGTCCATTGGATTGTCCAATACTGTATAGTTTCTAGAAGACTCAAGATTAGAATACCTTTCTACCATCCCGTGTTAACAACAATGCTCCAGTTCAGCCTCATTTCATTAGATACCAAGATCAGCCTCTGGCTGCACACTCTCACTCTGGACTTGCTAATGAAGAGGTGGCTGACTGGGAGCCATTTCCTCACCAGCAAACCTTTAAATTCTTAGCCCTGAGCAAGCAGTTCTACAGGTTTCAAGCTGGGTTGGGCCTCAAAGATTAGTCTGTGGCTTCCTGTGAAAGCAAACCACACATGTTGAATTGCCAGCTGTTGCCACCCCAACTTCTCTATTCATAATTTACAACTTCAAGCATCTTCTGAGGAGGTACAGGGCTTATTGCCTCCTTAATTATAAATGCAAATCTGAAATAACAAGCACAAAGCCTCTTATTATTGTACCTTCACAGGCTTCTGGGAACCTTCACAGATTTCCCAGAGAAATCTGTGGAATCAGTGGATAAATACTGGATTTAATAAATATTTTAGTCACAAATCCACCATCTACCATCTCTCTTAGATCCCTTCTGATTGAGTACCCTGTGTAACTATGGGAGAATGCCTCTCCTGGATAACTTCCTCTATCTCAGCTTCAGGACTTGACTGTTGGGAGCAACCAAGAATGTGGAAACCATGTAACTCATTCATTGCTTCCATATTGGTTTGAGGTTATGGAGAAAGAGGTAGTATCAGACCTTGGGTGGATTAATAACAAAGAAGATTGTTAAAGGCATTTTTAAATATTGTAGAAACTTTCAAATACCAAGTAAACAGAATAGTATGATGAACCCTCATGTACACCACCTAGCCTCAACAATCTGCCATTTCTCATCCATCTGTACCTTCACACACATTCTTATTCAATTATTACCTTTAAAAAAAAACAGAAATTTATTCCTCATTGTTCTAGAGGCTGGAAGTCCAAAAGCCAGGCACTAGCATAATCTCTTTCTCTCTTTCTCTCTTTCTCTGGTGAGGGCCCTCTACCTGGTCCATAGGTTGTGCCTTCTCACTGCATTCTCACATGGTGGAAGGGGCCTATCATTTTTTTAAAAATTGTATATACACACATACGCACACACACATATATATACATACATACATACATACATTTTATATATATAAAACTGTAGGAGATATATATACATATATCATGCAGGGTTTTTTTTCATTTATTTGTTTATTTATTTTTTAGAGAGGGGGAAGGGAAGGAGAAAGAGGGAGAGAAGCATCAATGTGTGGTTGCCTCTCACGTGTCCCCTACTGGGGACCTGGCCCACAACCTGGGCATGTGCCCTGACTGGGAATCGAACCAGGGACTCTTTGGTTCGCAGGCTGGTGCTCAAACCACTGAGCCATGCCATCCAGGACTATCGTACAGTTTTTAGCTATATAATTTAGAAATGGATACACCTGTTAACTCACACCCTTACTATCTCTTTTTGAATACACTTAAAATAGGTAAACTGGTAGATAAGGAAATAGGTTACACATTTTCAAATCATGACACATTGTTGCGGGTATTTCTCACTTGGGAATTCTTCCCTTTATCATCCCCTCCTCCCACTTCAACACTGCAGGACCAACCCTTCCTCCCCTACTTTGTTTCTGACACTGTTTGCCTCTGCACATTGGCTCCAGAATGTTGCCTAGCAATTTAAATTTGAGGATCCAAATGAGATTTCCAGTAATTTCTTCATTGGTTCCACTCATCTCAGATAAGAAGTTTGCTCTAACCCCTTCCCAGAACCCAGCAGCCTAGCTCACTCTTGACTGCTTTCCCTGATAGGAGAAAGAAATGGGGCAGTCCAGTCTTCTTGGCCCAACCCAGGCACCATCTAGTACTAAGAAGGGTCACAGGACAAAGAGAAATAAAATACAGTTTTCCCTGATCACTCCAGATGAAATTGAGAAGATTAAGAGAAATACCTTAAGCCACTCCTGATAAAAAGAAAGGAAAGGGAAGGCAAAGGCAAAGGCAGGGCTTTTGGGCTGAGTGAGAGGGCAATTGTTTTTGCTATCATTATCTTTCCACCAAGGCAGTGTATTTCAGCCAGATACATACTTTAAAAAAATATATTATATTCCAGAAAAAAAATTCATGCACAAATAAAGTTTTCTGAAACAATGTGTAAGACTACTAGGTTAAATACATTCAGATATATTCATTTCATATTTCTCAAGTTCATTTTTAAAAAAAAGCTGGTCACCATACAATAAAATAATTTTGCAACCCATTGATGGATTGTAACCTGTAGTTTGAAAACCACTGCCCTAAGGACATTGCCTAAAATGTTGAGTTGGAACTCCTCTCAGGGGCCCTTGGCCTCACCATTTCCTTCACTGGGGACCGTTTGATTCTTGACAAAGTTGGTTGCTCTGCTTAAATCCAGGATACCTAAGCTCCTTAAAAATGATGCTGTTTAGCTAGGGATTATTTAAAGTCAACCAGCATTGAGCCCCTGCCAGATGGAAGGCTCCTCTTCAGAGCCCACCAAACCCACCATAGCTGGGGTGGAGGTAATTGGAGAGCCAGTCAGCGCCTGCGGTAATAAGAGAGTCATGATGGTGTGTGGCCATGCACACACCCAGCCATGCACACAATCATGCCCCAGCGTTGTGTATTGTGTTTCCATACCCATCAGTTACAAGAAGAAATGCAAGCCTTTTGTATAAGAGGTGCTCACGTGTATGCAAAGAAAATACAGGCCCTTTCTCTAGAGGGTTGAATCTAAGTACTCTATAGCCAACTTTCTATATCTGAACACAGAAAGAAAAATGGAAAACATTTTAAAAGAGAAGGTCTGATGATATCAGATATCCAACAATAAAGGTCCTGGAAATACCCCGATGTACATACTAATCCAGTTTTATTTTTAAAAAATCATAATAATGAAGTTTCATGAGGCTCTTTGTGATCCAAATAATGTGCTTTCCATGAATTATGTCCTGGAATTTTACAAATTCCTATGAAATAGGTAATTCTATAAATCCCATTTTATAGATGAAGAATCCAAAACTCAGAGAGATTAAGTAATTTGTCTAAGATTATCCAGAAAGAAATCAACATAGGCAAGATTTGAGCTCAGGCTATCTGTGTGTGGGTGCAAAGATATGCCGCCTGATTCCCCTACAAGAAATATTTGTTGCTCCAACTTCTGGGAGTGTTCTCAACATCAGCCATCAGCTGTCAAACTGTTCAGGGATTGACTCGGCCTCAAAAAAAAATACTCCCCGAACAGAGTCACAACCTTCTCAGAGCAGCCTATACCCAGTAACTGATTGAAGAGGAGACATAAGGCACATCCATGGCAGGCTAACAGAGGACAACTCTGAGTGCTCATTTTGGCTCCGGGGCTCCCTATCAGGTCAACTAAGATTCCCATCAGGTCTATATCAAGCTGTGCTTCCCCTCTGCCCAATCTTGCTTTTTTTTTTTTTTTTTTTTTCCACAGTCCTTTCCAGCACACTCCTTAATGGAGAGCTTGCACAACAAATTCTGTCTCTGGGTATTCTTTCCTGAGAACCAAAACTGTAGCAAGGGAAAATCTCCCCAATGGGCAGAGCTTCAAGTGATCATCCACTTTGTATAGAGAAAAATGGCCCAAAGTTAGACTATATATAGACTCATAAGTAGTAGCAAATGGCCTAGCCAGCTGGTCAGGAGCATGGAAAGAGGAAGAATGGAAGAACAGGGAGACAAGAAGGACCGGGTAGAGAAATGTGAGTGGACATAGAGCAGTGAATGAAAAATGGGAAGGCCCTTCCATCACTATTAAATTACACCAAAGAGCCTCCACATGGAAGAGACACTAAGCAACCAAGCAGACAAAATGACTTGGCCAGATGAGGCCAGGCAGCCCCTGTTATCAGCCACCCCAGAAATGGAGGCTACACATGGGCCCAACATCATGGGTACCCATTTAACAAGGATGACATTGCTGCTACTGTTATCAAATGCCCAACCTGCCATTAACAGAGACTAATGCTGGGCCCTCAATATGGTGAGGAGACTGACTGACCCTCTGATGGCAAGTTGACCACATTGGGCCACTTCTACTCTGAAAGGGCCAGTGATTCATGCTCACACTAGACAATTACTCCTGGTATGAGTTTGCCTTTCCTACTTGCAGGGCATCAGCCAGTGTTCTTATACAAGGGTTTACAGAGGATTTGCTCTATTGACATGGGATTCCGCATAAGATTGTGTCAAATCAGGCAACCCACATCACCTGAAGTTCAGGAATGGGCTCATGACCATCAGATCCACTGGTCATATCACATACTGCACCATCCAGAAGCTGCCAGAAAGAGTAGAACAGTCTCCTGGAAGCGCAGCTGAAGTGCCAGATTGAAGGTGATATTTTATAAGGGTGATAAACTATCCTCCAGGACACAGAATACACCTTGGATCACAGACTTCATATAGTGCTGCATCCCCAGTAGGGGAACTACAGGATTTAGATAGAAACCAAGGAGCAAGAGTAAAAGTGACCAAACTTCACTTGACTCCCACACCTACCATGATCCATTGAGGAAATAAATATATGGCTACTGTCTCCAAAGGTCTTACCTGGAAAAGTTTTGAAATCCTTTTGTCCAATTAAAAACATCTTCCACGAAGGGATCCAGATATCAGCAGGCAAAAAGAAGAGTCTCTGTCACGGCTGTGGCAATTGACCTTAATCATCAAGAAAAGTCAGGGCTACAGTTACGTAATAGGAACAAAAAGGAGTATGTTTAACACACAGGTGATTTATTTGTCCAGTTGTAACAGTAAATGAACAAATGCAGCAATCAGAGATGAGGATCTAGGTTGTGCCACTAAGGAAGCAGCCTAGGCCAGCTCTCAAAGGGCAAGGGGTGCCTATACTTGCTAGTGGAGGAGGGAGACAATGAACAGCATTTGGGACCCTAGGACCTGCCGTAGTGCTAGGCATATCCTTTTTTCTCTTCTGAGATTACCCCAGAAAGAGAGGCCCATCAGAATCTAGGAGGAGATGCTCCCCAAACATATAAGAAGAAGTGAATCCAATGTCTTGAGAAGTGATCTGTGATGAACATGGCATTGCACCACCCAGCTTTGCCTTTGAGAAGACTTGTTGCCCGGCTTCTAAGGAAGCCATCAGAAGACAACCTTCAGCTGCCAGTCTATCAGGAGCTGACTCTGCTACAGAGTCAAGTTGCCAAGGTGACAACCTTCCTGGGTTGTGGATCCAAAAGGCTATCGCTCTACATCCAGTGACTGATTGAGGCAAAAGTATAAAGGCCCATCCATTTCATTTTGTTATAGGACAAGCTGATGAACTGTGTGGTAGCAGGATAATGCCCCCACCTACAGATATCCACATCATAAATCCTGGAACCTGAATATGTTATGTTAAGTGGCAAGGGGGAATTAAGATGACATATAGAATTATGTTTGCTAATCAACTGATCCGAAAATAAAGAGATTATCCTGGATTATCTGGGTGAGCTCAGTAGAATCATGGGGCTCCTTTAAAGTGAATGGGAGGCAGATAAAGGCATCAAGTCAGGGAGATTTGAAAATGCTATTTAGCTGGCCTTGAAGATAGAGGAAGAAGCCAAGAGTCAAGGAATACAGGCAATTTCTAGAAGGTGGAAAAGGCAAGCAAATGAATTCTCCACTAGATCATCCAGAAAGAACATGGTCTTGCTGAAAACATTGATTTTAGCTTAGTGAGGCTCATTTTTGATTTCTGACCTCTAGGACTGTGAGACAATACATTTGGGTTGTTTTAATCCACTAAGTTTGTGATAATTTGTTCCAACAGTAATAGGGAACTAATACAGGGCATTTTAGCTCCAGAGCTATTGTGACATGGGTCAGACAAGTGTGCTCTTGGGCCTGTGTCACAGCAGGACTTTTGTCCTATCCTGCTGCCTTCACCTCCTTCCCCCACGTTGAGCACCTAAGAGCATTCCCTAGGAGCATCCTGCAGATGAAACTCGGTCTTAGAGTCCGCGTCCCCACGAACCCAACCTAGGGCAGATTATACAAGCTCATGATGATTTCTTATGATTATAAACCTATAAGTAACAAACATATAAAGTTTATCATTACTACCCCTTTTCAGTATTTCTCAAAAAGTACAATGCCTAACATGAACAGCACTAGCCCAGGTATTAAGACAACGTGAAGTAAATGTGAAGAAAATGAGCCCAATAGGTCAATACAAGTTTAGTTCCTGCTCATTACTTGGTGTATTATTGTAAACTTTGCAGATTTAATTTCCCTCTCTCAGTACCCTCATTCCATAAATAGGAAAGATAAATACCTTCCACTAGATAGTATTAATATTTAAAGATTTAAACTAGTATTTACTGATTTGCAATAATGGCTCAGTAAAAGTTAGTTGAACTTACTCAACTCTACCTCACTGTTTTCCCTCAGAGAAAAAACTCACTTAATAATAAATAAAGGATGTCTTAGGATAAATAAAGGATAAATAGAGACTGGCAAATTACTATCAATTACATGATTCTGCTTTCAAAATGTGTGCTTTAAGCTGAGAGCTCTGGAAGATTGGTGTGACCTGAGAAGGTGAAAAAAGGCTTCTTGAGGGTTATGGCAACTTAGCTGAGCTCATAAAAACACTGGAGAGAGAGAAGCGGACAGGGGTGTCCTCACTCCAATTCCAGCACGTGGTCTTAGTTCTGGTAAACACAATTTGGAAGGGCAAACATCAGATAAGCAAGTTTGCACAATGCTGTGATTGTTTTGTTTTAACTGGTAATGTATACAGTGTATTTTGAAATTTATCACATAAATATGAAGTGTTATTATAACCGAGAGGAATATGAGAGGAAGAAAAAAGGGGATAAGGACAACAGTGTTTACTATATGCTGCCTCAGAGCTATATGAAAACCCTTTGAAAATATGGTATAACCAGTACTGTTAGATTTATGGCCATGGGTATTGTTCTCATTACAAGCTCCTACTTTCCATTTATCATCTTTATATTCATATGGCATCTCTATTTTCAATGTCTTACAAATTTCTCCCTCTCCTAGTAACCTTTTTAGCTGAAATTTCACATGCTTCATATCAGCTCAGGAGCAAATTCTTTTCTGGAAGTTTGAACCTATCTGTTCAGCCATTTCTGAGTTACCCAACCATGAGCAAATGTTGTTTAGGAAATTTGTCAAGTTCTACTTTTTTGTGTGTTCAGATTTAATTCAAGGTGATTTAAATTTAAATCACCAGAGTCATCAGGCACATATTCTCTCAGGAGAAAAAAACATTCTTTGCTTTGAGATCTAGTTGGTTGAGGTTTACACTCCACTTTCTCTATGTATGGAGTGTGGTTATGAAGAGATCACTCAAATCCTGGAAAATCCTTTGGGTTTCCAGACCTTCCACACATGTTGTATTTTAAAAAATGCTTTTTTTCCTTCTTTTTTCCCCTCTACAAATCATTGATGCCCTAGGAGGATTTGAGGGATATCGACACCTGTCTGGCTGTATTGACAGATAATAATGAAAGTTTTATTCTCTGAAAAATTAGAAAAATATAGGTTTATAATATTTATTTATTTTTAGGAACTTGGGCACTGGTCCTTCTATCATAGACAGGAATATTTGTGTTGCAGGTAGCATCTATTAAGCAAAATTTGGATTCATTGACAAAGTTTATCTAAGATGACATCCTGTAAGTGTGCTAAAATACTGAAAACTTACAGAATGAAAAAGAACTAAAGCAGGATGGGGTGGATGGGGTGGAGAGAGGAGACAACAGGGCAGAGAAACCTTTATGACCTAGCAGCAGTCCCAAGACAAATGGATGTGTTCCAATTACCTACTACTGCATGACAAAACACCTCAAAATTTTTACTGGCTTAGAACAACAACAGTTCTTTTATTATCATCATATCTTTGGGGTTAGCTGGGCTCGGCTGGTCAATTTTTGCTCAGGGTCTCTCATGCAGTCGCAGCGTCTAGCACTAGCACCCTCTCAAGACTCACTCATTCACTTGTCTAGCTTCTGGGCTGGGAAAGCTCAAACATCTCAGGCTCCTTGGGCATATCTTCCTGGCTTTGTGCCTCCTCTGCCCGGCACAGCAGGTTCAGGGTGGCCAAACTTCTTTCAAGGTAGCTCTGGACTTTAGGGGTGTGTGCCCCAAGTGAGAGAGTCAGGTGGAATCTGCACTGACTTTTCTAACCTGGCCTCACAAGACAGTCACAAAGGCCCCATTCAGTTTCCAGGGGAGGCGACAGGTGCCACCTCTTAATGAGAGGTGCACCAAACAATCTGCCAATGTGTTTTCCAACCACCACAGGACTTCATAGACCTCTGGCAGAAAGTCTGGTACAGAATAATGAGTCACTCATACAACCACAAACTGGTTCATTGTGGGACGTTTTCTGCTGTGGTGGAAGGATACTCATGTTTAAGAGCTCCTTCTCCCAAGTTGCACAGCCTGCCTGGGCTTGCCTCTGCTGGGACACTTACTCAGACTGGAGCCTTAAGCAAAAGTCAGCGCCTCCATTTTCTTACCTAGAAATTGGGGATAATGAGAGTTAACATTTATTGAGCTCTTAGTACGTGACAGACCTTTGTCCCAAGTGCACTGTATACTTACTATCTTATTTCATAACCAAGATAACCATACCTCCTAAGTTATAATGTTGATAATAGGGCCATACTTCAGGTCTGTTGTGCAGATCAAATGCGACCATCTATTATGTTCGCTCTTGATGCTGTTAAGGCTGTTGTGGCAAATTCTATTGATGCCAGGTCAGGAGAGGGAGCCGGTTCCAGAAATGGGCCAACTGTGCACAATGCCATACAGGAGCGCAGATTGTTCCCAATTGACACGGAAGACCAGTCCGGGCTAAGGGGTGGAGGTGGGGGTGGTCAGATTTCTTGAAAAGACCAATCAGTCCAAGTGTCACCAGGGCGCAGGACCCAGCACATTTTGCAGAGTGGGACCAGGAGCACCATTTTGAGTTTGCAAAACAAGAATGTTTATTTTGTTCCTGAAAAAGGAATTCACGAGTGCAGGCAGTTGGAAGCGTTCTGCGGGGAGAATACTTGGCCCTCTGCCCTAAGCGTTCCCAAGTGTCAGGGGCCGCGTCGCGGCTGGATGCACGGAGGTGACACTTTTCCCGGGCGCCCCTTGTGTGTTCTGCCTCCCCTTCTGCACCCGTGGCTCCCTAACTCCCTGAACACATCTTCCTCTCCTCCCTTTCTCCCAAGGTGCCCACTCCCGCGATTGCAGAGTGCCCATCTTCCCAGCCCCGGCAAAACCCGGAGAGGCGGAATCCCTCGCAGGGAGCGCCCCGGCGGCCACTGGGCATGCTCCGTTGTCAGGCAGGTTCGCAGCTGCGAGCAGCTTTGGAGCCTCACGGATTCCTCCTGCTGCCGCGCGTCCGCCTCCTCCGGAGCAGGGAGCGGGCGCATGATGGCGGCGGCGGCCGGGAGCGCCAGCGGCAGCAGCGGCGGCGGCGCGGGCAGCAGCAGCAGCGACACGTCCAGCACGGGCGAGGAGGAGCGGATGCGGCGCCTCTTCCAGACGTGCGACGGCGACGGGGACGGATACATTAGCAGGTACTCGGGGAGGTACGCGAAAGCGGCTGGGGCGAGACCCGCCCCTCCGCGCTGCCCTTGACCCCTCCTCTGCCCTCGCGCCCCAACTTCCAGCAAGTTGCTCAGAAGCTCACGGGAAAAGTTGGCTGCGACCCTGAGAGCGCGTCGCAGGCTGGGTCACAGAGGCCGAGGGGCCGTTTTACTCGCCTTCTGGAGCTGCCAGCTGGTCCAACTTTTCCCAGCGCTGTCTTTGTCTGAGCGTGAGGAGACATCTCTTTAGGATGCGAGTCCTCCCCTGGGTCTCGGAGCGCTCCTGCCTGTGGGAAATGGGTTCTGGCAGATTGTCCCAGGTTAGGGGCTGCTGCTCTGCAGCCTCGGGCTCCTGGGTGTCGAGATGCGGTGGCACTGGGCTGTGATCTGCCCGGCTGCTCGGTGGACAGCCCCGGGGGCAGACCAGGATGGGGATGCGCTCTCAGTGACAGAATTGTACATGAAAACAAGCTGTGAAGAACTTTCCTGTGTCACAAGGTCTCTGTATTCCAAACTTCGGAGCCCAAAGAAGTAGTTTGTCTCCAGTACGGATTTAAACTTACTAGCCCAAGGGGAACGAAGCTCACAGGCGCACAATGGGGAGTTAGAGGCGAGTCAGGAATACAGACCATACTCCCTACCCCGCCTCCAAGCTAACCAGGTGAGCCTCCCAGAGGGGTCTCGGGGCTGCTCCGCACCACCGCTCACAGCCCTCGCGGTGTTTGCTTCAAGATCCCCTCAAGGGGCAGTGTTGCAGCCTCAAGCCTCAGGGCTTGTCAAAATAATTACTTCTGTCCAGATTTTCGTCACCTATCAGGCACTGATGGTGAAGAAGGCAATCGTAATACTTCACGGCATGCTTCTATGAAAGGTTGAAAACAAGGCTCTGAAAACCTTAGTCGCCGAAATTTGAATTGCCTTCGAGGAAGTAGGCAGCCTAAGTTGTGTATTACACCTGCATATTACATTTTTGTGTATTACACCTTTGTGTTGGTCATGCTAAAGATCTTTGAAAATTCCAGGTTGCTGCCTGCTGATTGTCCTTGCTTACTTAAAAAAAAAAAAAAAAAAAAAAAAGCGGGCCCTGGCTGGTATGGCTCAGTGGATTGAGCACCCAACTGTGAACCAATGGGTCACTGGTTCGATTCCCGGTGAGAACACATGCCTGGGTTGCGGGCCAGGTCCCCAGTGAGGGGACACGCGAGAGGCAGCCACACGTGATGTTTCTCTCTTTCTTTCCCCCTCTCTTCCCATCTGTAAAAATAAATAAATAAAATCTTTAAAAAAGAAAAAGAAAAAAGTGGGTAATTGCCCCCTCTACAAATTTTTTTTTAAAGATCTCTGAGACAGGTAATTTGACATGTAAGAATTTCACAATTAGAAAAACAATAATTTACTTTGAACTTTTGACTGAATTATGATCCTTCTTAGCTGAATTTTATTACTTTTTTAAAGCTTCATTGGGAAACAGCAAGATATCAGAAAACTTTAGGGAGTAATTTTATTCTGAAATGAAAAAATATATGTAACTCTAGTTAACCCTACATACATTTTTATCTAGAAGTCTGTCCCTGTTTTAGTTCAAGGGTAA
This sequence comes from Macrotus californicus, assembly GCA_007922815.1. Taxonomy (NCBI): domain Eukaryota; kingdom Metazoa; phylum Chordata; class Mammalia; order Chiroptera; family Phyllostomidae; genus Macrotus; species Macrotus californicus. The sequence goes on along the minus strand of VMDR010013456.1, from coordinate 8,464 downwards.
AAAATATCATATAGTTTAGATTTGTCGGGGTGGTGTTCCTCCTTGAAGGCCATTATCTCATTTTCAATAATAAAACAATCTGCATTCTTCACATTAGGATACAAAAAAGAGTGTAATTCGCATGGGCAAGAGTGCATGTAGAAAACTAGTAGAATTCTCTCCTTCCCTTCCTCTAATCTGGCCTATTAATATGTTGCTTTATCTGATCTAGACTTTCTATACAAATGCTTATAGTATTTTGAATGGTAGCTCCATGTACCCTGAATTCTGTGAGCATAATTTGAGGACTTTGTGTTGGAGGGTAAGGCGTTGTGTGTAAGGTGGTGGTTCAGGAGATTCAGAGTAGAAACCTACTGGAGCAAAGGTGGGGGGAAAACTGTATCATTCCTTGAACCACATTGGTTTAATATATCTGCTTCAAAGTTGGAAGGTTTATGCCATAATGGACCCTAAATTTTAACTGTGGGCAGAGTTGCTCTGGAAGTTGTTCTGCAACAGAATTCCCATGTAGGAGGATTTCAAGGATGCACACTTTTTGCAAGGGAGCACCAAGGAACGTCTCTTCAAGTATGTTTACACAGCAAGCACAGTTTTACCTGGAATATGTGCTTTACCTGGAATATAGATAGTATGACTTAGGGAATGGGGTAAATGAAGATAAGTGGCATTAAATAACTCCCTCTGCAAAGCTGCTTCTTTGTGCTGCCCTGGTTTCATGACCTGTAGTGACCACTCTAGAGTGGGTCATAAGGTGTGGAGTGCTATGAATTTTCTCTTTTATTAAACCTGAGAGTTGCACCTTCTACATTAAAACCTTAAAAACCTTGGGTTCTTCGAAAGATGTTCATCTATGCTCATGGCACACAGCTGTACCGTTGGGATTTCCGTTGGGTATGTACAATAGAAACCTCACCACAGCCAAAGAGGGTTGACTTTCTCACCTAGAAATCTGGGGTGGTCATCCAGGTCGGGACAGCCCTTCCACCATGGTGTCAATTCCCAGGTTTCTTTTATCTTAATGTATTGCCAGTCTTCACATAAAGCATTTATCCTCATGGTTACCTCCAAGTGTTCAAATGATTGCTTCATTTCCAGCCTCATTACCCAGTTCTGTGGAGGAAGGTGTAAAAGGAAACTGAAATGAATGTTGCCTATATCATTAAACAGAGCTTTCACAAATCCCGTAATTGACATCTTATTGGTCAGACTACATCACCTTACCATGCCTTCTTGCAACGGAGTTCAAGGAAGCGTGTAGTTCAGTTGGTCATATTGCCTCCTAAACAACATCAGAGTTCTGTTTCTAAGAGCAGGGAGTGGATGTTGGGCAAGCAAATAACAACCAAAACATATACTGTAATAAATAACCCACATTCACCTGGATCTGGTCCTTTGTCTAGCCTTCATTCTCAAGCAGGAGCAGGCTAGAGATCGTATGTTTAGAGAAAGGGCAAGTGAAAGATAGACTGGGTGCAGGAGGGAAAATGTCAAGGTGCACCATCTCAGGAAGAGGCAACTAAAAGTAGGGCTTTGAATATTCAATATTCTTTGGGCCCAGCCTTCCCAGTTAGACTGACAAAAAGGGCAACTGCTAACTGGAAATTCCTGGAATAGCTACTTCTGCTAAGGAACTCCCAGCAGGCCAGGGGGCCCTAGAGTCATCCTCATGGATTTTAAGCTGGAGGACACAACCACTGTCAGGTGGAGTCAGACTGCAGCTTGGACAGGGCAGGGTTTGGGCTGCACAGGGGACCACAGCAGGCTCTCCTATGCATTTCATTAGCTGTGCAGGGACTTGACATTTTATGGTGTTGAATTTTGGGGCCCTGTTTATGATGTTGTAAGAGATGGTGGGGTTACTCTATTTGCTAAAATTAACTTCTCTCTGGTATTTTTAAAGCTTCTTGTCTTTACCCTTCAGTTTAAGAAACTGTCTTGAACATTTTGACAAATACTTCAAACCAACACTTGTATTTATATCTAGTTCCCAAGCCTCAACTCAAATGTTGGCGCCTTGAGAGAGAGCTTCCCTGACAGTTCTTTCAAAGCAGGTTCACTCGCCCCACCGTTATTCTCCATTAGAGTACCAATGGCTTTCTTTCAAAGCCTCCTTTACAACTTGTAATTGCATTTCTATTCACTACTTGTTTGCCTGTTAATTGTCATCCTTCCACTAGATGTAGCCTTCGTGAAGGCAGGGCTCGTGTGTGTTTTGTTAAAACAGTACACTCAGATCTAGCACAATTTTATCAATAAACCAGTCAGTTCTGATGAATAAATTATCAAACTAAAGAGTGGCTACATTCACGTATATTGAAAAATCTTTTAAGAATTTTCATTTCCAAGCATATTTCATGTTTATAAAATACTTTAAGTGTGAGTATACTTTTATTAATGAATATTTCTTTTAAACATAGCTTCTTCTGGTTATATAAAAGATATTTTTGTTGAAAATTTGGAAAACTACAGAAATATATAAAAATGAAATAAAAATCACCCATTATCCCATAACCAAGGAATATCATTTCTGTTTTCCTGGTGACGTATCTGCATGTTATTATTCCTCTAGTACATTAAAAACAATTAGACAAAAGGAAAGACATCTCATGCTCATGGATGGGAAGATTTAACATTGTTTTGATGGCAGTAATCTCAGAAACTGATCTACAAATTTACCACAACCTTTCTCAGAATCCCAGCTACCATTTTTTTTTTACAGAAATTGACAGTCTGATCCTAAAATTCATATGAAAATCGAAGGGACCCACAAATAGTCAAAATAATCTTGAAGATATTTGAAGGACAAAGCTGGAGGATGACACTTCTCTGTTTCAAAACTTACTAAAAAGCAACAGTAATCGAGACAGAGCAGCACTGGCGAAAAGACATATAGATCAGTGAGTGACACAGCAGTGAGAGCCCAGGAACAAACCCATGTGTGGGGGGGGAACTGATTTTCAACAGGAGGCCAAGACGAGGGTGCCGCAATCAAGGGTGAAAGAGGAAAGAATAAACATTTCAACAAATGGTACTGGGACAACTGGATAGCCACATGTAAGAGAATGAAGTTGGACACTTTCCTCACATACAAAAATGTGTGTATTTCTCACATTCCTCATACAAAATTAACTCCAAATGGATCAAACACTTAAATGTAAGAGCTAAAACTACTAAACTCTTAAAAGAAAATATAGGACAAAATCATTATCTCCTTGGATTTGGCAGTGGATTCTTATGTGTGACACCAGAACAGGCTGTAAACAAACAAACAAATAAGAAACAATAGGTAAACTGGGCCTCATCAAAATTTATTAAACTTGTACTTCAAAAGATATTATCAAAACAGTGAAAGACAATGCAGAGAATGGGAGAAAATATTTGCAAATCATATATTTGATAAGGGACTTGTATCCAGGTTATATAATGAACTCTTACAAGTCAATAATAAAAAGATAAGTATTTTTTTATATAACACAAATGCAACTTTATTTTTCTTTCCTGTTGCCTTTTTTAAAATGTGCTCAGCAGGGGATTTACTTATGTAGGCCTAAAACTTGCACAATTAAAAAAAAAGAAATCTTAGGTCATTCAAAGTAATGATTCTTATTTGGGAGCTCCACAGTATGTGGAGCTGGGCTGCAGGGAAAACCCACCTAGCTTCCTCTTTCTTGCTTATTCCCTTCTCCCACACTGATTAGCTGCTCCTTCTGGCCCTGGGCTCAGTAGCAGAAAGGAAATGAATATACAGAGTCTTCACCTGACAGAAATTGCTACAGAATACTTTCCCCTTTCTGGGACTGATTGCTGACAGATGCCAGGTCTTCTCTCATAAACACTTTCATGTGGTTAAGCATTGTCCCCCTGCTAGGTTTCTTCATCTGCAACTTGAAAGTAACCCAATTTAAAAACAAAGATCTGAATAGACTTTTCTCCAAAGAAGATATACAGATAGCCAATAAACACATGAAAAGAGTTTAACATAGTAGCTCTTAGGGAAATACAAATCAAAACTATAATTAAACACCATTTTATACCCAATAGGATGGCTATAATCCAAAAGTTGGATAATTACAAGTGTTGACAAGGATGTGGAAAAATCAGAACCCTCATACTTTCCCATAGAAATGTGAAATGGTGCAGCCACTTTAGAAAATAGCCTAGCAGTTCCTCATGAACTTAAACATAAAATTACCATATGATCCAGGAGTTCTACTCCTAGGTTTATGAGGTCTGTCCAGAAAAAGTCCATCCATTGTTAATATAATGAGAATGGTTTGCCTGATATCCACGTAACCTGGCAGCCAAGGAGAGTGGATTAGAATGCACATGTGTGAACAATGACAACTTCACTGCACTAGTCAGTGGGGTGGTGGATGCTGCCGAGTAAGCATGTGGACTGTGTGGCCATCGCATTCAAAATGACAGTAGAACAACAAATCTACATCAAATTTTGTGTTAAACTTCAACATTCCTCTGCAGAAACTATTTGGATGATTCAGAAGGCTTTCGGGGACTATCCAGTGAGTGCAGCACAAATAAAAGTATGGCACAAATGCTTCAAAGATGGTTGAGAATCTGTTGAAAGTGACCCACATTCTGAAAGGCCTGCAACAAGCAGAACACCTGAGAATGTTGAACAGAATGAATGTACAGGGTGCAATCAATAAAGATTGGCAACTGACAGTGTGAGAACTAGAAGCTGACCTGGGGATTCCAACAACTATTGTGTCCAAGGTTTTAATGCAGGACCTTGGTATGAAACATGTAGTGACAAAATTCGTTTCATGGCTTCTGCAACCAGTGCAGAAGGAACATCGTGCTACATTTGCTAATAACGATTCAAACTGCTACGAATGAACCAGATTTTCTCAAGAAGGTCTTAACCAGAGACGAACTGTGGGCCTACAGCTATGGTCTGGAAACGAAGGCCCAGTCATCCCAAAGGAAGTTACCTGGTTCTTCACATCCGAAGAAAGTATGGCAAAGTTGCAGCAAGATCAAGACCATGTTAACTGTTTTTTTGATTGGGAAAGTGTTGTCCATCATGAGTATGCTCCTGCAGGCCAAACAATTAGTAAGAAGTACTACCTCAGTGTTCTTCATTGGTTGAGAGAGGCAACACAACGAAAATGGCCGCAGCTATGGGCAACTGGTGATTGGCAGCCTCATCAAGACAATGCATCCGGCTCATGCATCACATGTTGTGCAGAGTTTTTTTTGGCAAAACATCAAATCATCCAGGTGACTCTGCCTCCCTATAGCCCAGATTTGGTGCCCTGTGACTTCTTGCTTTCTCTAAAACTAAAATCACCTTTGAAAGGGAGGAGACTCCAGACCATCGATGAGATTCAGAAAAATATGACAAGGCAGCTGATGCCAATTCCAACAAAGGATTTTGCATCCTGTCTTCATACAGACTATGCATAGAGCTGCCAGGCGACTTTTAAAGAGTAAGTCAGATTATGTTATTTCTCTGCAGCGTAGTGGAAAGAGCACTGGATCTGAATTTGGAAAGTTAGGTTCACTCCAGGTTCTGCCTTTAAGTAACTCCGTGACTTGATACCGCTCTCTGCCGCTGCCTTAGTTTCCTTACCCATCAAGTGGGGTGATGAAATGTTCATCTGTGCTTTCTTCTGCTTGGAGTATGTTGAAATTATTGAAGCTGTATGTTTAAAGTTTTTGCCAAATTCAGAAAATTTTCAGCTATTATTTCTGCAAACATACTTTCTGTCTCTTCTCTCTTCTTTCATTTTGAGATACCAGTTTACATGTACTAGTATGTTTGATATTTGCCCAATTCTTACTGAGGCTCTGTTAATTTTTTTTCTCAACTTTTTTCTCTCTGTGTTTCATTTTGGATAGTTTCTATTGTTATAACTTAAAATTTATTGATCTTTTCTTCTACAATGTCAAGCTGCTATCAATCCCAATCATATTCACATATTGTATTTTTCACTTCTAGAAGTTCCACTTGAATATATGGCACATATTTATAATGACTATTTTAACTTCCTTATCTGCTAATTCCATTATCTCTGTCATTTCTTGGCTTGCTTCTGTTTAATTGATTTTTCTCCTGGTTATGGGACATGTTTCTGCTTCTTTGTATGTGTGGTAATTTTTTATTGGATGCCAGACATTTGAACTTGTTGGTATTGGCTTTTGTTGTATTCCTTTACTCTGTTCTGGCATGCAGTTGAGTTTGGATCTTTTGCAACCTTGACTTTAAGCTTTGTGCGTCAGGATCAGAGAAGTCTTTAGTGTAAGGCTAATTTTAGCCTCTGCAGATCTCTGAAGCTCTCCCTCTGAGGCATTTCTTCCTCTTGCCTCTACGCCACAAGTTCTGTCTACCTTGACTTCCCTGAACTTTGTTCTCTATCTCCTCAACTCAGTGAGATCATTGGAGCCCTTTGGACTCCTGATCTACAGCCTATAAACTGACTTCAGGCAGTAAGTTGGTGGAATCGTAGGCTTAGCTTGCGAGGTTGTCTTTTCTTCAGCTCATGCTGTCCGTTATATATGTCTGGAAATCATTGTTTCATATATTTTGTCTGGTTTTCTTGTTTTGGGTAGGAAGGTAAATTCAGTCTCTGTGATTCCAAAATGACCTGAAATGGAATCCTGATTTCTCTTTTTACTGAGTGTCCCAAAGTGAGCATGCCAATTTGTAATCACTCTCTGTATTAAGTTTATGTAAATAATTTTATAATAACATTTACAGAAATAGCTCAAGCAACTTACTGTTTTTAAGCTACCTACAGTTTCGACCCACACATCTTTTCTTCTAGTAGCCAACATTATTGATTACTAACAGTGTGCTAGGCTCTGTGCTAAGCAAGTACTTTATATTAGGGGGAACACCCCCCAAAATGGAATTATCTTCTGGAGGGCAGGCCTCTTGTATTACAGGCTTCCCCTGGTAGGTGAGCGTTCTAGGAACCCATCTGTATCAGTGTACCAACTCTCATTGTTGTGAGAGGCTGCATTTGGCTTCAGTGAATTTTTTTTGAAGACTCGGTACGTTTGCCCTTTCCATGATGGGGGATTTATGAGCACACCTGCCCACACCGCTCTGAGTGTTTAGCAGTTTTTGTCCCCCATCCTCCCTATTCACCTGATCTCACCCCAAGCAACTTTTTTGTTGTTGATTCCCTGGATGAGAAAAGTCCTCAAAGGGAAATGTTTTGCTGATGTGGAAAGGCAAACACTAAAGGCCTCAAAATTGATTGTTTCAAAACCTGTTTTGAGTGGTGGAAAAAACATCTTGATAGGTGAGGTGAACTGCATCAAATGGAGAGTACTTTGAAGGTGACTGAAGTTTAAACATGTAAGGATAAATACACAATTTTTATAAATAAATTCCAGTTTTTTGGGGTCCCCTTTTGTATACATGACCTCAGTTAATACAATATAGCCCCTCTGAAAAAGGAACTCTTGTTACAAACAATTTAAAGATGAGAAAAACAGGTTTAGAGATATTCCTTGCCCAAGATTCCACAGTTAGTAAGACCTGAGCTTCAACTCATGTCTGTCTCAAATGAGGGTCTTGCCCACTAAATCGACGCTGCTTTCCACATACATTTAAGTTGATTTTTTAACAGCTTTATTGAGATATAATTTGCATAATATATAATTTGCCCATTTAAAGTGTACAATTCAATGGTTTATAGTATATTCACAGAGTTGTGCAACCATCATCATAATCAATTTCAGAATATTTTCATTACATTTAAAAGAACTATTGTACATTTTAGCAGTCATCTCCTATTTTCCCCTGTTATTCTCAGCCCTAGACAACCATTAATCTATTTTCTGTCTCTGCCTATTGTGGACATTTCATGTAAATGGAATCATATGTATTATGTGACCTTTTTTTACTTGTGTTTTGGTGGCATATCTACAAAGACTGCCTAACCCAAGGTCACAAACTCCTATGTTTTCTTCTTAGAGTTTTATAGTTTTTGTTCTTACATTTAGGTCTATGATCCATTTTGAGTTAAATTTTTGTGAATGGTGTGAAGAAGGGATCTAAGTTCATTCTTTTGCATGTGGATGTCTAGTTGTCCCAGCGACACTGTTGAAAAGACTATTGTTTTCCCATTTTCTCGACACCCTTCTCAAAAATCAATTGACCATAAATGTAAGAGTTTATTTCTGGACTCTCAATTCTTTCCCATAGATATTATACCTACCCTTCTACCAGTACCACATAGTCTTGATTACTATTGTCTCGTTGTAAGTTTTGAAATCAGGAAGTGTGAATCTTCCAACTTTTTTCTTTTTTTTTAAAGATTGTTTGGCTGTTCTTAGTACCTTGACCTTCCAGACAAACTTTGGGATAACATTGTCAATTTCTTCAAAACAGGCAACTGAAATTTTGGGTAGAGATTGTGTTTAATCTATAGATCAGTTTTTTCATGTGTATATTTACTAACTATATTTTTCAGGTATTTTTTTTCCTCCA
>VMDR010013455.1:0-24970 GCA_007922815.1 Macrotus californicus | reverse complement strand
TTCTTTCATTCATCCATCTGTTTCTTCATTCAACCAAAAGCAGAGTGCTTTGCAGAGTAGAAACGGTCCCCACCCTATATGCTCTTGAACTGTTGGGAAGAGGCCTATATCTGAGTAAGGAAGGGGTAACCTACTGATCTAGTAGGAAGTTTGCTTCAACCACTACATTTTTAAAATAAAATGTTAATGTCGTCCCCTCACTGTTTCTCATTCAGTGTACAATGACTGTGACTCTTCTCAATCAGCAACCATAAAGGCCAATGTTTCATGGTCTCAATACGATTTGTAACTATAATTACCAGGTATTTAGTTTAAAAAATTAAAGCTGGTGAAATGGAAGAGATAACAGAATAGTAGAACTGAAGGAACATGGCATCTAGCTGACTCTCGGGTACCTTATCTTTTTGTAAGGTTAATCTCTAAAACAAAACATACAAAAGATTCCCAGTCAAAAACACTGGGAAAGCTGTGATGTTGGGAGTAGGATTTTTAGGCTCTGTTTGCTCATTACTCAATAGATTATATGCGCCTAGTTCTATAGAAAAAGAAACATTCCCCCAAGGGAAAAGAATTGTTAGGATTCATGACTAACCCACTTACCTTTGCAGAAAGTGTCTATGATATAAAACCATATACACACATCCTTCTTACTAGTGAAAAGATCCAGAACATCAGGGAGAAGCCATCTGTCGCCTCATCCCTCTCATTATCCTCACTCTTGGAGACTTTGACTTTCTGTTATTATGGACCACAGGCACTGGTACCACCTGTGTGCCACAGGACCCTGGTCTCGTACTTCTAAAGGTGTGCGTTTTGTTTCTTCTATTTGATAGCTGTGCTTTAAAAAATAAACAAATATCTGAGGACTCAAAACTATGATTCAAAAGAAAAGCTCTTTGATAATATAAAATGCTTTTCCCAAGATGTAGAGCAACATTTTGAGAAATGCCAGACTTTCACCAAGAACAAATGGAAAGCCACTGTTCCAAACTTGATGAAGTCTCTAAAGTAAGCTCATTTTTTCTAAATATATTTAAATATAATAACTTGTATTTCCATTTTCTAAAAGCCAAATTTCGTGGGAACAGCTAGAAAGAGGTAGGTTTCTTTCCACAGTGCTTGTTTGACTTATAAATATATTTAGTCCTATGCCTTTTCCCTTGCTTCCCAGCTGCCCTCTGTCCCCTTTGCCCTCCATACAGAGTGTACTACAGAAGTCAAATGTGTGGGAAAATACAGATTGAGAAATCACAAAAATGAAAGTTTACGTCATTTGACAAAAATAGCAATACATTACCAAATGGAAAATTCCATTAATGAAATGTCATTCTGATCCGATGACTTACCTGAAAACAAGAGAGAAGAAGGTGAAAACGTGGTGTTATAATCAAACCCTCGGTATACTAGACTCCATAAGAGATGGCAGGTACACTGACTATCCAAAACAAACAGAAACTGTACCAGGCTAGGAAACACCAATTCCTTTAGAAACGGTAATTAACCTTAGAAAGGAAATGGCAAACAGGGAGCAAAAGCAAAGGGGAAAGGAAGTAGTATTTGCTTTCAAATCACTTGACTCTCACATATATTTTAAGAGGCCAATTTTGAAAATGTGGGCACACATGCATTAGAGGCCATACCTAAACTGCGCAGTATATGCATGCCACATTCCCTCCCAAGGCCTTTGGTTACTGTCTTAAAGAGAGACTGTTAAAGCTGTAAACTTTCAAATATCTTCACCTCATATGACTCAAGAAAAAGGTGCCACTGTATCAAGTGCTACTGCAATTTCCTCTGTTGATTTTCTTTCCACCTTAACACTTAGATGTTTTGGCTGTTTCCTTTTTTTATTTTCCAAAGTGAACATTGATGTTCATGAAAGGTGCCAGATTAACAACCTGAGGAAATTAAGAGTTTGCTCTATCAAGAGAAAAGGCTCAGTGTAGTGGAGGTGATGAAAGTTTCCCCTATACTGTGCTCGCCTATGTACCTTAGCTCTGACCCACGGTCACCCCAGCTCTCCAGTTTTCATGGTCCATTAATGCCTTTGACTGCTTGGGTTGCTAACAGGGGCAGGCAATTTTGTTCTTGCTTTTAATGCTACCATTATTATTACCATTACTGTGAGCTCTAACTTGTTCAGAGAAATTATGTGGAAATTTACATTAGCTATCATTTTGTTTCAGTAAAATATAATAGGAAAATAAACAGAACTGAAGATGAATGTTATGTTCTTAAGTAATATTGCAGGTTTGGTTAAAATCCATTAATTTCTTAAAACAGGAGGCAAAGACTTGAGTGGGAAATTGAATTCTCATTCAGGGACATTCTAGTATTTAATAGTCATAGATCTTTTATTTTTCCTTTTGAGCCTACCATAAACCAGTCAATTTTATTATTCATTAGCAAGTATGACAAAGTTTGGTGGGTATTGAGGCTAAAATTATCATTATATGAGATCTGAAAATCACTATCAGCCACATTGAGAAAAATAGCTCTTTCTTATATTTATAAATATACAGGTTTCTGAATTGTCTCAGTATTTGTAATTATTATTTATTAATTAATCTCTCCTAGGCCCAGGAATCTATGAAATCATTTTGCTTCAATTAGTCAGATACTAACAAGTACCTAGTGTTGGCATCCCTGTGCTGTGTAGTTCTCCATGCAAAATATAAGGGCTGAAGCAAGACAATAATCCTTTTCCTATTTAGAGTATATAACAAAAAGGAAAGCAGAGCTAGCAAACACATGCAAAATATTAATAGAACAATGAAACATAATACTGAATGCTCCTGACTAACAGACCAATAATTACTTAGTAATTATTTGGAAAGATCACAGAATTAATCCCACAGTTGTTCACTGTCTTTGCCATCGTACTTCATTTTGTCAAAGACCAAATTCTCTGGAGCTAGAGCAGATTTCCATCGTGACATGGCTTGTACTTCCTGTAATGTCTAATCTCTAGAAGTGCTGGAGAATGAGAAATGCAGGGTACCAATGACTACAGCAAACACATGGTAACAATTAGATGAAGGGTGCCTGGCTACATCTCATATGGAAATCTTGGAAAATTTTAGCTTAGAAACTTTGGCTGCTTTTTCCCTTTGCCATGCACAGCCTTTATCAAGTGAGTCCTTATGGTATTAAAACATATGGCACCGGCTCAAGTCTATGCTATTGCTGGCAGGGAACTAATTGGGAAGGAGGGGTGGAGTAGTTACCTTTATCAGGGAAAACTTTAACTTTATGGAAAGGCTCTTTCCTCCCCACTGCTTTAAGCAGCTTTACTGAAAGTCTAAAACCCAGATGTGAGAAAAGAGATTATCTCCAAGGGCAGCGGTGATTTATTGTAATTATGATAGTATAAAGATCAGGAAGGTGGAAAATAGTATGACAAGTTGGTAGATGAGAAGGGCAACACCGTATATATAGATCTCATGGTAAGCTTGTGCTGGGGAAACCAACTCTGATCCTAATTCCAAGGGAGGCCTCAGTTTCCCAAACTGTAAGAAAATTAGCATGTACCTACTTAGAAAACTAATAACCCCATGCTCTGTAATAACCAGTGAGTGGGAGGCCATGATAATCTGCTCACCAACAGATACCAACAGACATCTGTCTGCTCCCTCAGTGGCCAGCTCTTGCCAACTCCCTGTTGCCACCAGACTACTAATGTATCTTTCCCAATGATTCCTATCAGTCCCATATTACAATTAATTACAATGGTACTGAAAGCAACAAGGCCTATTTTGCTTATACAACACTCTAACTTCCATTAGTGAAGCGCTTGTTTAGCTTAAAGCACTTTGGAGGTTGGCCTTAATTGCAACCAGAGCAGAGTCCCTTTTCTGGTCCAGTTCTAGGCCTCCCTCTGCCTCTGCCTCTGCCTCTGTTCTTCCTTGTGATGTATCTCTCATGGTTTCCCCTGACTGGACTTTTGCATCCTTCGTGATTTGGTTTCTCTTACTGCACCACTTTTTGTGGTGGGAGATGTACAAGCACGGATTTTCGGAATTTGATATTTCATAGAAAAATGGATCAGTGAACATGAAAACATCATTTTTATGAACATGTCACTAAGGCTCTAAAACATATGGTTTTCTAGTCACATAAAAATTTTAGGCAAGAAGATATGTTGATTTCAATAAATAAAAGCTAAAAACACTGAATCTGAGAGACTCAGATCCTTGACTCTCATGCTCATGAAAATAGGAAAAGGAATAAAGGCCTGTAGAACAGGTGATTTCTGCTTTTCTTCCAATTTCAAACGCCTGTCAATAGGCTACTGAATGCCAAGGACACAATAAACAGCAAGTCAGGAAAAATTAGAGGGCAGGAGATGGGGTAAACCTCATACAAAACAAATACCAGCTAAATAAAACACTAAGAAAGCCAGTAATACTGAAAGGCTTACGAAGATGAATATGGTCAGATTTTGGAAAAAGAGTACATAGAATGAGACCATTGAAAAATACCTGAAAAACAAAAAAAATTTTTTAAATCCCTGAGAATGCATGTTAATAATAGCTCACTTTTAGGAGGTAGCAGTGGTTTAGTAATCACACAGCTCGAGACAATGCATCACGGTTCTGCCTATCAAGAGTGCTTGCTTTGGCTGACATGCCACAATTAATTTGGTTATCTGATTTAAAACAGTGCCAGAAACATTTGCTCTTAGCATGAATTTCTTAACCTAAGTAGCAGATTCTAGAAGTCACTATGCTTAGGGCTGAGTACATCCCAAATTGGAATTTTCTTACGGGAAGAAAAGACGTAAGATAAACAAGCTGGATTCTTCTCATTCCAAAGCTGGGTTTTAAATATAAAATAAAAAGAGGAAATCTAAAACTTCTGGGATTTAACTGCTGGCTTCAGTGACTATATAGAATTTTTTTTTTAAAGGAGCCATTATAGATGAAAATTACAGATGATAATTTGATGAAAAGAGGGGAAAGGTGAAACTCAAATTTGTCCAGCTGTGGGTAGTAGTGATGATGATTACGGGGAAGAAAGAAAGAAGTGCGCTGGTGAATGTACTCAGAAGAAGTACAAACAGTTCCTATCATAACGAAATTTAGAGATTACTTAGGGAAATGATTTATACAAAGTTAACAATTTAAAGACGACAAAAACAAAATTTAGTTGAAGAGCCAAGATCAGATGAGGGCTGGGGAGAGATTAGTTTGAGTTGGTTTCTGAGGTGATCTCAGCTGGGACAGTGGAAGTGGACCAGTCCTTCTTACTGCCCCTACCCGCACACTTTATAATGACAACAAATGGTTTTACCCAGAGGTCTTTGGCTAAGGGTTTTGGGGTCTGAGGCTTTAGGTCTTTTCAGAACTCAGAATCATTGCCTCCCTCTTTTCTATAAAACTTCAGTGCTATTTTCTATCAATTTGCTCCTCTGTTCTACTAATCTGCATTCTAGCTGGGGTGTACAAGGGCTGAGTAGCGGCAGTGGATATGGGAATGAATGAGACTCAGCTGGCCGGCGACAAAGGACTCCGGTAGGAAGCAGCTGCATTTTGGAAGCAAGAAGGAAGGATCTGGATCTTCAAAGCCAAGGAAAGCCTTCCCCTGTGTTCTCCCCTCGGTTTACCCTTCATGGGAAATGATAGAAATTTCACAAAACACACAGCCTTTCTGAATTCGTAAAAGTTTCTTTTCCTCACACCCAAGTGTTTATTTTACTTATTACTACTGCTAACATTTTGCATGTATCTTGCATCTGCACTTTTCTCCTAAGAGTTTCAAACAGATTTATAAATTTTCATATTAATACAGTTTAACTTTAGAATAAGAATTCGGTTTGTAAAAGAGGTTACTTCTCTAGAATTTGGCTTATTACAGCCCATACACATTTCCTAGACTAGTGGTTCTTAAATTATAGGCTTCATAAGGCTTCCCAGGGGTGCTTATTAATATGCATATTCTTGAGCCACATCCGACTGTGGATTTCTCTTTAGTTGGCCTAGAGAGGGGATCAAGAATCTACATTTTTAAAAATGTATTTATTTATTTATTTAGAGAGAGGGGAAGGGAGGGAGAAAGAGAAGGAAAGAAACATCAGTGCAAGAGAGGAAGATCGATGGGTTGCCCCTTGCATGCTTCCCCATTCGGAGACTGAACCCATGACCTAGGCATGTGCCCTGACTGGGAATCCAATTGGCAACCCTTTGCTTCGTGGGTCAACACCCAACCAACTGAGCCACACCGGTCAGGGTATGGAATCTACAATTTTAATAAGCACCCAAAGGCATTCTTGTACACATACATCAGGGGTACAGGAGCCCTACTGTAAGACCCTGTCCTAATCTCAGTGCCCTAGGCTCCAAGCCTCAACTTCTCCAAGGCAGCCTGTTTCTTAGTAACAAGAGTCAAGAAGTCTCCTACAGTTCACACTGAGCACTGAGTCAAAAATACAAAGTGAGCAATCTGAGAGAAAGAAAATGATCACTAACAGGATTTGACTTTTAAGAATGCAAAGGGCTATTAGCTACACAAATACAGGAAAGGGAGGGGCCCTTTACCTCCGCTTCCTTGAATATGATGAGGTTTGGTATTATGAATGAGTTGGTTTTTCTATTTATGAGAGTTGAATTTTTACTGGCCCTTCACTTACTTATGCTGACTTCTGGCACTCTCTTCTCCAACCCAATGACATCCTTGCAGAGCCAGCCTTGATTTCCCAAATTGCAAGCAAATTACCTAACTACTTAGAAAAGTAATAACCACATGAAATCCACTATGCAATGGGTGTGAGGTGATAAGAAGCTGCCTGCCAGTAGGCACCAATGATTCTCCTGCCTCTACTCCCTCAGAGGCTGGACCTTCCCACTCGAACCATAGCGGGAATCTCAGAAGCCAGAATTCTTCTTGATGGCACCATATGCTTCTGCTTTTAACCTCCAAATTCTACTGTTTAGGCACTACCATCACCCAGCCCTGGTTCCCAGACCTCAATTCCCAGCCCTGTGCCCTCTCTTCCTGCTGTCCCTTTTTGGATTCATGCTATCCTCCTGACTACTCCGATCTGATATTAGATGATGCTTAGTATCTTGTATTTTGCTTCTGATCTTATGATGGATCACAACTATTCTCTCAAAGATCAACAGTGGCTAAATTCAATGGGGTTTTCTTAATCCCCGTCTCCCCTACTCTGCTGGGTGATCGCACTATTTCTGTTGGTCCTCCTCCCCTGGGTTCAATGATAGCACAATTCTCTTAGGAATACAGTGAGAAGTTCATCTCCTTGGTATTAATCCTTCCAACTTGGCACAACAAACAGAAAATGGAAGACATATTTAGCTACCAATACAGACAATGAATTTAGTGTTCATACAAATCCACCATAGAACATATAACATATATGTATATATGCATGTGTGTATGTGTGTGTACACACACACACACACACAAATAGATGAGGTCTGTCTGGAAAAAGTCTAGCCACTGTTAATTTAATGAGAAAGGTTTGCATGACATCAATGTAACCTGGCAGCCAAGGAGAGTGGACTGGAATATACATGTGTGAACAATGACAACTTCATTGTACTAGACAGTGGGTGTAGGAGATGCCACTGAGTGATCATGTGTACTGTGTGGCTGTCACATTCAAAATGACTGAGCGAGTAGGGCAATGAATCTGAATCAAATTTTGTGTTAGGTTTGAATATTCCTCCATGGAAACTATTTGGATGATTCAGAAGGCCACAGCTATGGGCAACTGGTGATTGGCAGCTTCATCACGACGACGAGCCTGCTCATGCATCGCGTCTCATGCAGAGTTTTTTTTGCAAAACATCAAGTCACCCAGGTGACTCAGCACCCCCCTACAGCCCAGACTTGGCACCCTGTGACTTCTGGCTTTTCTCAAAGCTAAAATCACCTTTGAAAGGGAAGAGATTTCAGACTACCCATGAAATTCAGGAAAATACGACAGGGTAGCTGATGGTGACTGGGAGAACTGTGTGAGGTTATAAGGTGCCTACTTTGAAGGGGACTGAGGCGTCATTGTAATGTGTACAATGTTTCTTGTATCTTGTATCTTCCTCAATAAATGTCTCTGTTTTTCCTATTACATGGATGACTACTTTCTGGAGAGACCTTGTACGTGTGTGTATGCCTATTCTCTTGACTCGTAGTATCCCAAGCTTAAACAAAGAACAGACACAGAGACTATTTCAAATATGAAGATCAATTTGAGAGAACTGAGCATTTTTCTTGCAAAAATTCCTTGAGTACCTAAATCAAAGACACTTGTAATGTGGTGAATAAAATACTGCATGTGGTGTCAAGAGGCTAGGATTCCAACTCCAATTCTGACATATATTTGCTAAGGGAACTGAGCCAGTGTCCTCACCTCTAAAATGGGTACAAATTGAACTGCTTTGCTTTGAGGTTTACGAGAAGAGGTACACGTGAAAGCATGCACCTAGCCACTGGCATGGTACAGATTTGTTTGCTGTCAATTTGTGAAACTGAAGCTGAGAGACAAAACAGCCATGCAAGGAAAAAAACTATCAGCATCAATACTACAAGGCACATAGTAGGCGCTATGTAAGCATTTACTGGACTAAACTCAGAGAGGCATCAAGCTGAATTGACCAAGTCAGTATGTAATTTGCTTGTTCTAACAGTCTTTTATTTTCTCCACATGGTCATTGGTACAAAGTCCTCTTATGGCTTCATAAACATGGCTTAAAACAAAAGTGCTTCTAATCAGATTTGGCAAGAAAGGAGAGAAACAGGGTGAGGTAAGTGTGAGACCACAGTGCTGAATAACAGGGATGGCAGTGCCTCAGTGCATGAGTCACACAGACACCGGGCAGTACACAGCGAGAGATAATTCGCAGGTAAACGTTGCATGAGCCATTACGTCATCCCTCCTCTGCCCTTTCTTCATCAATCATGTCGCCTGGACTCTGATGCAATCCAGCAAGAATGTCTGATTTGCAGACAGCAGAGAGAGTCTCAGATCACACACACACTCATCAGAGAAAGCAATATAAACCCAAAGCGAAGTTTCTGGTATTTGCTTTGTTTAAATCATGCTTTAGAGGGGAAGTTTTATGGATGGAATGTGTAACTATAGATTAAGCCATGTGGTCTGAAGGCCTATGAGACAAGGATTTATCATTTTGGACAAGTCACTCCAGGTCTACAGGGCCTTTCCACATCTGTAGAATTCCATAATTTACTTGATCTTCAAGGTCCCTTTCAGTTCTGCAATTTCAGTATTAAAAATTCAGGCCAATCACACCTATGCAGTGGACATAAATGTTTAGTTATACAAGCCAGACACATAATCTGCTTTATTTATTCTCAGCTATATAGATCATTCAAATTTGGGGGTACTTTCATCCTTTTTTTGAATTATTAGTGGTGTGTAGCTGTGTATGAAGTTTATGAAAGCAAGGGAAAAAAATGGGAGGTAAGAATTGATAGTTCTAGAAAATGTGAATGTTCACACCAAAAATTATAGGGATACTCTAAATCATAGAAGCCTAAAAGCAAATGCTTTTCAGGGGCTATAACATATTAACACCTGTTTTCTGTAGGGGCAATATTTGAACAAAGAGTTGCCAGGGATGCCAAAAAATAAAAGGCAGGGGGACAGGGAGAAGAGAGAGGCTGGTCCGATCTCCAAATAATTCATACCTTAAGACGGATGCTGGCATCCTAAATCAAATTCAGGGCCAGTCTGTACAGGATTTACCCAAAAGATAGCTTGTGAGTTCACACACCACAAGCTCCATTGGAAGGAAGCGCTTGTTAGGGACCAACACAGAGCTACGAGGAAGTGGTCAGCCTGGCAAGCCTGTCCTGCTATAATGCCTTCCCAGCAGTCATGGCACTACACCTTTCCAAAGTCGGTCAGTGCAAACACTTAGACACCTATCACTGGAAGATTTGCAGTGGAATCTCTGGAGGGGCATTTCCAACAAACTTGGGATTGGAGGGAAACAGATAAGTGGAGATGAAAACTAAATGTCTTGTAGTGTTTCCCTCACAGCTGACACTGTGTGGGTCTCCTACCTGGCATGCTGAGCAGCTGTGGAGGGGAAAGGGTGATCACACTGCACCTGGAGCAGGGTTCAAAAAGGTGCCCAGCCCTTTAATTGTTCAACCAAATGCTTTATGAAGCTTGGCAGCAAAGACAGGGCAGACTGGTCTAAATTCAAAGGATCCAACCTACAGGTGTTCTGAAAGCTGTGGCCACATATGTAACGAGCACTGCTCCCCTCGCAAGGGAAGAGAGTAGAAAGGGACAGGACCCAGCTAGACAGAACGTGTCTTCCCGCTCCTTCCCCACCCCATCACTTACCAATGCTCTGGCAGACTTCCTTCCTATGAAAAGCAATCAGATGTGCACAGTCCACTCTTTCTATAGCTAGAGTCTGAAACCTCAGAATGACCAACACATGCTCATATACTGCGCTTGGTTGGTTTGCTCTGATTGTTTACTGATGGTATAATTTTTTTTAAAGATTTTATTTGTTTAGTTTTAGACACAAGGGATGGAAGGGAGGAAGAGAGGGAGAGGAACATCAATGTGTGGTTGCTTCTCATGCAAACTGGCCCACAACCCAGGCATGTGCCCTGACTGGGAATTGAACCGGTGACTCTCTGGTTCGCAGGCCAGTGCTCAGTCCACTGAACCACACCAGCCAAGGCTGATGGTATAATCTTTTGGTTAACTAGGGCAGGAGTCAGCCAACTTTTCCCCTAAAGAACCAGACAGTAACTATTTCAGATTTTGCAGGCTATATGTTCTCTATCACAACTCCTCATCTCTACCATTACAATACAGAAACAGCTACATACAATATGGAAATGGATGAGCATAGCTATTTTGCAATAAAACTTTATTCATAAAAAAGGGGCAAGGGTTGGATTTGACAGGCATGGCGTGCTGATCCTTGTGTTTCCAAATAGCTGAACTGTGATAAAGTGAGAAGGTACTACCAAATTTTTCACTGCTTAAAACAATTTAAATATAATCTTCAATTTTGGGAGTGGAACTAACTTCTAAATAACTAACCTTCATTAATAATGGGTATGTTAAGAACCCATTTTCAGGAAGAGAGAGTGAGTGTGTGTGTGTGTGTGTGTGTGTGTGTGTGTAAAAATAAAAGGTAATTGAAAAGAAATTGAACACTTTCAAGAACCTATCACTCAGTAACTAGGTTACCTTATAAAAATGTACTTTGTACTTAAATCATCAACTTACCCTTACAAGGTGTCTTACCACAGGACAACTCCAGGCCTTAATTACATGTTTATATACAACATGTTACTGAGAAATACACTTTGAAAGTGTTCAATTCTATTTTAATCAACCTGTACATTACTTGTGTACACATTATAAAATACTTGAAATGATAAACATGAAACTATAAACAATGGTTACT
This sequence comes from Macrotus californicus, assembly GCA_007922815.1. Taxonomy (NCBI): domain Eukaryota; kingdom Metazoa; phylum Chordata; class Mammalia; order Chiroptera; family Phyllostomidae; genus Macrotus; species Macrotus californicus. The sequence continues at coordinate 13,550 of VMDR010013455.1, read as the reverse complement.
CCTGGAGAATGGGGGTTAGAAGTTTTGCTTTTAACAGTATTGTTTGAAAGTTTTACAAACATATATTACTTTGTGAATAAAAGCTGTTTTATGTTTATTTGTAAAGAAGGGGTAGGGGTAGGCAATCTTCGCACTCCAGTTTAGTGTTATTGCTTGACTTGTATCGAACAGTGAAGACACTGTGACGCTCCTCTAAGTATATATAGTTCCTTGCCCTTAAACTTTCACTTTCTTCCAGCTCCTTCTGCCCTCTGTTGATTCAGTCTAGCTTCAGTCACACATTCCTAGATCTACAGTTCACATTCAAAGAACAGTAGATGATAATATGTTATAAAGTTCCTAATCTAGAAGGAGGGATAGAGAAGAAACAAGACAAAAAATAAATGCTCAGATTATTTGCAGACTGTGGTAAATGTTCGGAACCATTCAGTGATGGGGGAGGCCCCACTGAAAAGGTAACATTTAGGCAGAGACCTGCAGGATAAGAAGGAGGCAGTCTTTTGAAGTAAGATCCAGGCTGAGTATTCTGGTTGACTCTAAGCTAGTGTTTTCAAATCCGGACACACATTAAAATCAACTAAGGTACTTTAAAAAATTCTGATGCCTGGGCCCCAATGCAGGCCAGCAACTCTATGGAAGTGGAGTCTGACTGATACTGCTTTTCTTTCATTTTTTCTTTTCCTTCCTTCCCCCCCTTTTTTTAAAGCCAGGACTGAGAAACAATGTTCTAGAGTCTAGACACTTTTATATCAGCATGAACAGAAGTCTTCAGAGATTAGAGGGAATTGGACTATGGGTGAAACTGAACTATAAAGTTTTAGCATGGTGTGGGACTTTTTTGTTTAATCCAGTAAGATTAAGTGGATGCATTGTTTGATGATGTGATGAAGCCCTGGGAATTCTTCCCTCACCATTGAGTAAGAGACCACAGAAACACACAGATCTTTTAATTGGGACCTTTTGCCTGAGCCTCTGGCAAGCTGTAAAGCAAATGAACCATCAAGGGACAGATTTCTTTGATGTGTTTAGCAAAGGGCTGATTGAAAAAGCTAGGCCCTGAGCTCCTCCTTGAAGGCTAACAGATTCAAAACTTGCTGAAACACAAAGAAAAGTTCCCAAGGCAAGGATTTAGCCTATATAGTGTAAGAATATAAATGTTCTCATATTTATACATTCCCATTCCCCCAGCTCTAAATAAGGTTGGTAATAGGTGGCAAGGGAAGCAAGAATCACTGGAATTTGTACATAATATTCTAAATAATTTCAGACTGTTCTTGCAATGTCCTTTCATTCACCCAACCATTTAACATATAGCAACCATTGCACACCTACCCTGTCCTTTGCACTGCGGTACATGTAATACCCACTCCTCCCGTTCCAGTGGGAGAAAAACACAGGAAATGGTCACAACAGAATGTGACATGCGCAGTGAGGCAGTGCTCCTCTTCCCTGTTATCTCTGAACCTTGCAGTCTCCTCTACACTTACCACACTTTCTATAACCTGCTTAAATGTTTTCTCAGCTAGAGGTCCTTAAAAACAAAGACTGTTTTACTCTGGATCCTTACTATCAAATTCAATTCATGGCATACAGCAGGCATTCCACAACTGCATGTTGGATCAAACAGCAGATATATATGAGGGATAGAGATGAACAGTAGAAAAAGTGCCAATGCTTCACAGAGGGGTGATACCTGAGATGAATCTTCAAAGATGATCCAAAAATCTTCTGGAGGAGGTTTCCTCTGGGTATGTGTTTGGACTTTATCTCCAAAGCAGTGGAGAGCTATTAAAAGTTTCTAAACCGAAGAGAAGGTGGCATGATAGAATCAGATTAAAGAATCATTTTCTGGAGCATCGTGGAAGGTGAGTGTGAGGATGGGAAAGCAGTAGGTCTGGGGACACAGGCAGTGAGTAATTAGGCTGTTACAGTTCTTAGCAAAGATGGACCCAGAACAATTCAGGATATTCCATTAACTGGCAGGATACAGCTGTCTGGACTTCACAGCACGTGTTTTGTGTCCCCATCTCAGTTCTGAGTTCCTCTCTTTTTCTTGTGCTTATTTCTCTTTTGCTCAGATTCCTTCCTTTACCAACACTGTGGAATTATTCTGTCCTGTACTAGTATATATATTGGTAAGCTAACTTAAATCTTTTGTGAAACAAGGTGGAGACATATATACATAGCAATCAATTAGATACAATGGTCAAGGCAGAGAGAAATGTGGGTTTTCTACAAGGATGACAGCAGAATTAGTGGGGCCATTAGCCAAAGCATTGACTAGAGTAGGAGAGGGCTATTTGGAAGAAGATACAGTAGTAGTACCTCTTTATCTGTGCGGAATATGTTCCAAGACCCCAGTGGATGACTGAAATTTTGTATAGTACTGAAACCTGTAATTACTGTTTTTTTTCCTATACATACCTATGTGAAAATTAATTTATAAATTAGACACAGTAAGAGAGTAACAACAATAAATAATAGTAAAATAGAACAATTATAACAATGTGCTGCAATAAAAGTTATGTGAATGAGGCCCCTCTTTCTCTTAAGATATTTTATTGTACCTTATTCACCTTTTCACTTAAAAGCAGCACTTCACGGCTTCTCTTTGGCATATACAAATGGCCGGCGTCACTGCTCTCACACTTTGGGGCCATTGTTAAATAAAGCAAGGCTGACCTGATCGCGAGTACTGTGATACTGCGACAGCCGATCTGATAACCAAGATGACAGTAAGTAACTAATGGGAAGAAAGCACACACAGGGCGCACATGCTGGATGATGGGATGATTCATGGGATGGAGTGGGATGGTGTGAGATTTCATCATGCTACTCACAACTGTGCAGTTTTAAACTTATGAATTGTTTACTTCTGCAATTTTCCATTTAATATTTTCAGACCACGGCTGACCGCAGGTAACTTAAACCGTGGAAAGTGGAACCATGGGTAAGGGGAGACTACTGAAATCAGTTCCATTTGGGCATTCAAGTGGAGCTGGCTAGAAATCAGCTGGAAATAACGAGTGGAACTCAGAAAGTGAGACACAGGTTTGGGAACTGGCAGCATGTACATCACTGCTGAGGCCATTGGTGTGCTGTTAAACTAGCTCTCATAGGCCCCACCCCCATGGGTAGGATGCCCATTTCCATGGCATAAATACTTCCACCTTGGCCAATTTAAAGCTTCCAACATGACAGTCACTGAACAAAGAGTTGAGAAAAGATGTACACAACTGGTTCTTAGGAGCTGGCTCCAACATACCACTGGCAGAAGCCAAGGATGAACAAAATTATCTAGGGACAAAATGAAGAGCAAGAATAAAACTCTGGGATGTATGGAACATTTAAGAGATGGACAGAAGATGAGCCAGGAAAGGGGCTTAAGAAAAAGCAGTCATACAAGTAGGGAGAAAACAGAGCAAAAGAGGTCACAGACAGTAAGGGAAGAAATAAGACAGAGTGGTCTGTAGTGTTAAATGTTGTTAAAAGGTGATATAAGATTAATGAGGGTAGAAAAGTGTCCACCGGGTGTGACTATGAGGATATGTCAATGACCTGAGGTGACAGCCCAAGTGTGGACTGAGGAATGAAGGGGACGTGGAGAGAGCAGATCGTATTGATGGAATGGAAGGGGCTGTAGGAGAAATTAGGTTGAGGAGATAAAGGGAGGTCAAGGAAGCTTTCTCCTCACCCCCACTAGTTGGAGTGGAAGAGTCTGAGCACATTCTTAGGTTGAGGGGAAGAAGACGGTGGAAAGAGAAGGGGAGGCTGAAGATACATAAGACAGAAGGGCGGCTTGAACGTGTCCATCTAAGAGTAAATCAGTGATAATGGAATTAAAAATAGAGATTATAAAGTGAGTCTACTTTGGGTAAGAAAAGGAAGTCTTCTTTCTCTGGAAATGGATGCCAAGTGATTAATAGGAAGAGTAAAAGCTTTGAGTTTCATCTTTCTATAATTAGCCTGAAGAAATCTTAGTAAGTTATGTGATCAAAAGGCATCTAGACATAAAAGGAATAAGATGATCAAAGGTCTATACAAGCTACAAGATAACTAAGCTACAAAATCGTGAATAGATGCATTTCTCTCCTAGAAAAATAGTATCACCCACAAACCCTGCTTCCCTTGCAAACTGTGTTTGGTAAATGCCTAATTCCAAAATGCGTTCTTTGGACATGGTGTATATAATCTCCTTCTCTCCATTCACAGAATGTGTCGATACACACACACTTAAACACAGACAAAATGGATTAAAACTCATCCTCTTTAAAGGTGTTTTCAATGGGCTACCCCTGAAACATTGTAAGAAAATACTTTGAGATCTAAAATAAGGATATCTAGGGTAGATTTATCCTTAACAAGGATGTACTATTTTATGGAAGTATGTAAATTTCCAGATAGCAACAGATCTTGCTTAGATTAAATACTCATTTAAGGATACACTAATTTAAGTGATGCAGTATGATTCTGAATTTCTATACAAGACTAACTGGTTTCAACGCTGTGGTCTAGTCAGAGACTGATACAACTCTTCTGAAAAATTTTATTCAATTTGGTCTTGATTCTTGACATGGAAGGCCTGACCACCTTTTCAAAGCAATTTTCTTTAGAAGATATTACATTTAATTTATGTTTTAAAAAGTTTGAGCAATTTAGAAGTTAGGTTGCCTGATACTTGGTATTTATGGTATATCAAAACTCTGTTACCTCATGCTATTCTTATTTTATCTTTTCATAAATATTTTCTCATTTCATAGTTGTATACAGAGTTTTTTTACTCATTAAAAAATCTATTATTCATTTAAAAGAAAGCGACAGTAAGGATCACTAAAATAGTTTTGAAGCACCTACCTTATTTCCCTATTACACCCCTTCTCCCCAGTAATCTCCCCTCCTCCATCCACCTATCGTAAGAACAACTGGTGAATTGGGCTGTGGGTAATTTTGAAAAACTTCCCTAGGTATTCAGATGTGTAGTTAAGACTGAGAACCATTGGAGTATAAGAAATAACAAAGAACTAGGAAGACTTAAACTCAAACCTGGATTTGTCACTTAATAATGACATGTGATTTGTTTTCTCAATAATACACTTGTGAGGATTAAATAAGATAAAGGAAATCACTTCAGCCTGGACTGATGCAGCTCAGTTGGTGGGTGTTGGGCCCACAAAATGAAAGGGCGCCGGTTTGATTCTTGGTCAGGGCACATGCCTGGGTTGCGGGCCAGGTCCCAGGTAGGGGCATATGTGAGAACCAACCAATTGATGTTTCTGTCCCTCTCTTTCTCCCTCCCTTTCCCTTTCTCTAAGAATAAATAAACAATTTAAAAAGAAGTCACTTCATATCTTTTTAACAATGGGAATAGTTCTTGAAAATTATTATATTTCTAAATTTATTCCTATATATTATTAAATTTCTGAAAAATCTTATTTATTCCTAAAAAACCTCACTGTGGACACGGATTGTTCTAAAGATTTTGCAAGGTGTATGCCTCTGCACGTAAGTATCACATGCACAAATAGGTGGATTGGCCATTTGAAATGCTCACACATTCCTAATGAAACATCTCTCTTTAAATAGACATGGGTTGCCTACTTGTAAATAAGCAGGAATTTTCTGCTGCAAAACTAATGAGTAGATTAATTAATTTTTTCACAATTAATGTGGTGTGGATATTTTGTTTTGTTTTGTTTTTTGGTTTTGCACCAGAGAAGATCCTGACCCACAAGTATCCTTTGCCATTAGGGAAATTCATAGATTAGATCATGTGTGTCTTTTGCCTTTGGTGATATTTCTTGAGCACTCTTGTATATTTAATTCCCTAGACCCTCTGGCTTTTATATCTAACAGTAACTTAAGTGCCTTGAGGGAAAGGACATGCTTTGTACTTTTTCCAGCTCCTCCCTGCTCATGGGAGTCAACAAATATTTGTTAGATAAAAATATGAAGGGAAAGTAAATGTTTGCTTTCCCACCCCCCACCACCGGCTTCTTTATGGAATTCCAGAAAGGTACTATCTTTTTTAAAAACATGAGTGGATTTTTCTTCTTACTTCTTTCTTTTCCTCCCTTTGGACACTGGTGGGAAAAGTGTTTTCAACTCTGGCTGTACTTCAGAATCGCACCAGGGAGCTTTGGAAAAATACTGATGTCAGGATTCATCCTCAAGATTCTGATTTACTTGGTTTTAAGTGGAGTATAAACATGGGCACTTTAAAAAGGCTCTCCAGTAATTCCAGCTGCAGTCAGGACTGAAACCTTCTAGAGCAGTAATAGGTATTTGATAGGTATGTGTCAATCTGACTTTAAGCTGGGAGCTATGGTTGGGTTCGGAGTTGAGTACTCAGTGCTCACCGTGTGCGAGGCTCTCGGTGTCACGTCTGGTGGGACAGTGAGCAGGGGCTGAGTGGAAGTTCTCTCACGTGTGTCATTAGGCTGTGGCTGCTGGTTCAGGTGCTGATATGGAAACACAATGTATGATATGCACATCTCTGTTGTGCATCTCTGTCTTTGCCTCTCTCTCCTCTCTTGACCACCTTCCCCACCTCCCAGTGGAAATGCTGTTAGGGCTGGCACTTTCTATTTTGTTCATGACAGTAGTTCAAGGCTTTAAGCAATATCTGGCATATAATAACTGCTCAGTAACTATGAGTTTAATACATTTATTTTTCTCTTTCACATGCAAACACAAATGGAAATAGAGAATTGCAACTATAATCTCTTTATGGGATTTTAGCCTACTTAATTTACATTCAGAAAGAGCCTTATTGTTCTTGCTGAGTATAATTCCCTAGTAAGAAGGTGCCAGTGCTTTAGAACTGAAGGACTACTCCACTCTCTTTATCCACCTGAGAACTTAATATTGACTATATATAGTGAGTTTTGTTAAAGCCAGTCTGAGTAAGTAAAGGTTTATTACTTCCACTTTCCTTCCTATCACATTAATGCCTAACTTTTAGTATTAACTTACTGATAACATACTAGCATATTGACATATGATTACCTTGTTCCTTACACTTTAGTGTTTTTCTGCAGAAGTGATTAAGGAGACTGAATTGATAAATAATTTTTAAAAACTGCTTCCACAACTTAAAAATGTATCATTTTTACAGAGCAGCCTGCAGGAGCAGTGAAATGAATGCAGCAAGGGGAGGGCAAAGAGAACAGAGTTGCAGCTTAGACGGAAGAATGAGTCCCAGAGCTGGGGGCAGCTGGAGAAACTAGCCAGGACAGACTTGTGCAGCAGGGGGCTCCAGAAGAACGGGGTGGGGGTGGGGACACGAGAACTAGGTTATTAGGTAAGAAGAGATGGACTTCTCTAGGGAATTTTCCTGTTTCCTCCCCTGGCCTTCTTCCCACCCCCATTTTATTACCTAGAGCCCTAGAAATATGGCCGGGAATCCCTGAGAAAGCAGGGCAGAGCTCAGGATTGCAGAACATAAAGCAGGAATCTGAACACCTGGCTATTAATTTCTAGAGGCTCACTTTGGACTTTGTAAGTCATAAGCCTCACTTAAAGTGACAGGTGATTTACCTCCAAGAAGACTATAATAATAATATTCACTTCATACATTTGTTGCTAGATCCAAACAAGATAATGTATAAGGAAGTGCTCTATGAACTGTGAATCACTAGATAAATGTTGTTACTTTAGACTGAAGAATTTGTTGAGAAAACAAAATCACCCCTAGTTTCTCCTTTGACGTCCATGAGAAAATGTACCTAGCTCTAAAGGTATAAACACAGTTATACCACATTTCTAACAATTCCATACAAAAATCTGGAAACACAGAAAGTCCCCAATCACTTGGTACCCTGAAGCAAGTTTTAGTAAAAACCAAGACAGAAGCCAGCGGAGTGAAGGCACTTGCCAGATTCAGGATCAAGGCACAAAACAAAAAATGGAAGAACTGGTCCCAAGAACTGGCCAATGGCGGGAGTTACAGTGTTACCCAGGGCATGCATCTGTATGAAGTAGCAAGGCAATCCAGACGGTCCTCACGTGTCTATGTTGGGAGGAGGCAAACAGAAGGGGTTACATGTTTTGTCTGTCTGTACCATCTAGCTGCCAGTCAGGACTGAACTAAACATTATGAAACAGGACTTTAGAAATGACTTTTAAAACACAGTTTTTCTTATAAGAGAAACTCAGAAAATTGAAATTTCAGACTTTCTAAAGAAATGGTTTGGAATAAAATAAAAGACCTCTTAACAATTCTTTTAGTTTTTATTAATTTATAATAAAATTTAAAAGTTGTTGAAATAGAACAAAGGTAAAAACAGGAATTTTATGAAGCATGTACTGACAAGCAATGAAAATAAAGCTCATCTTTGCGGTCTGGTATACTAGTTCTTTCTCCTTTTTTTTTTAACTTTGATTTGATTAGCAAAATATAGCTATTCCTCAGAAGCAGAGTAATAGCCTGGAAGAATGCTACCCTGGAAATCTTTTAAGAATCCAATAGGATAAGAGATCCCCAGCTCTGTTTTAGAACTATGTACATTATTGATTTCCAGATAAAGTTAATGAAATGTTTGCTGCTAGAGTGTTATTTTAACAAGAGCATTTTTGCTGACTTGCTCATTGAACATATGCATACAATTTAAAACGGAATTTCAAAATACTTTTATTACATACACTCATGAAGAAAATAACTGAGGTCTTAAGACTAGGCTAAACTAATTCTGATTTTTGGTTCACGTTAATAACAGAGCTCTTGGTCTTGTCAGACATGTGGCTTTCTATTTTAATAAGATTAAAGACATAGGGTTCAAATTTATTTAGTTTCAGTCTCTAGCATAGAAATATTTCTTTGTATAGTTCCCCAATATGTTCTTGCTCTCCCAACTAGGTCTGGGTTTCTCAACTTTGGCACTAGACATTATGGACTGGGCCATACTTTGTCGTGGGGGCTGTCCCGTGCACTGCGGGATGTTTAGCCGCACCCCGGCCTGTACTTACTAGATGCTACAGCGCCCGCCGCATGGCCCCAGTTGTGGTAACCGATCAGCGGACATTGACAAATGTGCCCTAGAAGGCTAAGGTGTCCTCCACTGAGAACCACTTAACTAGGGAAAGAATCACTGTCTTCCCTCCACTTACGTTTTGGGTCCATACCCATCACCACTTCATTTTACCTCAGTCAATCTCTCTCTCTCCTGCCCCACATGCAGCCTGCGATTCCTCCCTTTGACAAACTAACATCTCAATTCTTCCCCAGTTAAGAAAATACAAACATACTAATCAACCAACCTCAAGTTCTGCAACTATGTAGTTATAGTCCTCTGTGTTTTCCACAAAGAGTAACCTTTACCAGCACTTCTCAGACTGTGTTGTTAAAAGTAATCTATGCTGGTGAGATAATCTTATTTTTTAAAGGTATAAAATTCAACAAGAACATATATTGTTACTGTCTTTATTTTATAAAATGGTATGTCTTTATAGCCATGGAATGGAGGGCCATATAGTTAACGAAGCAGGCTTCATGAAAGACCCTCTGACCCACAGATATATCACAATCAATTTACATATCGATGTGCGGCACCATCCATCAACCATCCTGTTGATGTAAGCTATGTTTATGTCTTATAATTTCAGTACATTTGGGGTATTTGGTTGTTATTAAAATAAAAATGATTAAATAGGCTACCTTGTCTCTTGTTAAAAACATAAAAAAACACATATGAAAGAAATTTTATTATAGCAATTAATGCCTCTGTGAATACATTTCTTGCTACTGACTTAGGTAAACGTACAAATTGCATCTCATGAGGTCCTGTTAGTATGAAAGCATTGTAATACAAATGTGCTCTATGGCCGAACTAGCTTTAGCCTTCAGTGTGCTGTACAGATATATGCAATAGGACTTTAGAAATGACCTACAACACAAAGATTTTCTTATGGTTATATGGGAAACTCAGCAGACTGAAGAGAAATGTCAGACTTATTTTAAAAAGTACAGTTAGGCTAGCTCACCTTCTTGAGACTTATTATCTTTCCAGACAACCATTCCATTTCTGGAGCTCTTTAAATGTTCTAAAGTGTTCTTCAACATTGAAAACAAAACAAAATTTGAGCCTAGGATGATTTTTCACTCAATCCTCTCTTTATTCCAATTAATCCAAGTTCTACTAAGCTTTACTTTTGGTAGTATATGTTTTATAAAGAAAAAGACATTAAATATGCTCTTTCTAACTACATATGAGGTCTGTCCAGAAAGTATCCAGCCACATGCTAGGAAAAACAGACACATTTATTGAAGAAGATACAAGACACAAGCAACATGTACACAGGACAATGACACCTCAGTCCCCTTCACAGTAGGTACCTTGGGACCTCACACAGCTCTCCCTGTCACCATCAGCTACCCCATCATATTTTACTGAACCTCATCAATGGTCTGAAATCTCTTCCCTTTCAAAGGGGATTTTAGTTTTGGGAAAAACCAGGAGTCACAGGGCATCAAATCTGGGATGTAGGGGGACTGAGTCACTTGGGTGATTTGAATTTTCCTCAAAAAACTCTGCAAGAGACATGATGCATGTGTGGGTCCTTATCATGATGAAGCTACCAATCACCAGTTGCCCATAGCTGCGGACTTCTGAATCATCCCAATAGTTTCCACAGAGGAATGTTCAAGTTTAGTACAAAATTTGATGCAGATTCATTGCTCTACTCACTCAGTCATTTTGGATGTGATGGCCACACAGTACACGTGCTCAGTCAGCAGTGTCTATTGCCCCCACTGTCTAGTACAGTGAAGTCATCATTGTTCACACATGTGCATTCCATCCACTCTCCTTGGCTGCCAGGTTACATCGATGTCTGCAGACCATTCTCATTATATTAACAATGCTTCAACTATTTCTGGACAGACCTCCGTATATCCTGCACCCCCAACCCCTATATCTTTCTCATGGTACACCCTTTAAATAATTACATTTAACAAGATTTATCTTGTTCCCACTAAATCGTTTCTTCCAAGAGCAATATCCTCAGTTTATTTAAATCTGAAATTCCAGTTGTTCAAATTCCTTATCACTGTGGTCATTTGTATGTTAATATCCTTTGAAAAATATGGCACCCAGATCTAAAGGCATTATTTCATATGTGCTAGAATTATAGGACCATTTCAGCTTTTACTGTATAAACACCGTTTGAGGCTTGCATTTGGCAACACAGAGTGTCCTCAATAAATGTTAGCTGTACATGTTTCTTGACTTTTATCATAATTTTCTCAATCAGGCAGGATTTTAAATAAAAAATAAGTTTCCCTACTCCTACTTCACTACTCTTTCCCTTCTACATGCTGGGGTCCCTCCTCCACAGAGCTTAAAGGCTTAAAGTGTTTGACCAGAGAGGAGGCTTAGTTTACTTGGCAAAGGTGCTCATTCTTTCCAAAAAGCATCTGAAGGAGAAATTCTTGGCAGGAATTTACTGAGGATAGAAGACCCTTGGTGGTGTGCAGACGACTTGCAATGATCAGGGAGGGAGAGAGGACAGCAGACCCCATCAGAAAGCTAATGCAAGTGATAGAATTTCACAAACTTCCAGAGGTCACAAAAAAGTTATCCCAGGCTCATGAGCTAATGCAGACTAACTGGTACCTTCTGTTTCTGTTCTGCCATTGTCTGTTATAATGAGTGGTTAAATTCTAAAAATATACGATGGGGTTTTCTTCTTGGCTCTAGATTACTTGTGGAGAAAACAAAATATAACCTTTAGTTTGTTTTGAGAAGACATCCTGAATAATAAAAAATGAATTGCTACTAGTAAAATTGTATTCAAATAGTGCATTTTGTGGCTCCGAACAATCACATTCCAATTTTACCTTTAAAAAATTCTGATTAAGCTGTGATGTACTTCTGGAAATATGGATCAATTATTTCACACCTGAACCTTTCATAGAACTCAGTTTTATTTTACCCTGTGTTTTACACACGCCTTTTTCATGCTAATTGACATTAATTACAAGAGTCAAGAAATTAACCAATGAAACGATAAAAGAAAATCTATTAAGTAACTGATTTTTATCATGTAATATAAGATTTTTTTCCTCTCTTGGCTGTTCTTCAGCCTATTTTCAGAACAAACCCATGTCCCTGCTACTTTTGGAAAGTTATTCTACATTCTGAAATTATCCCATCAGAAGACCTATTCTCCTTTGCTTTTGTCCTGATTCTACTTTCCTCAGTAATACTGCAGCGTCATATGGAATATTGGTTTGAACAGATGGGAATGAAGATTCTAGGTGAACATTGTGATGCTCTAATTTCTCTGCATTAATGCTGAAGATATCTTTCTTGGCTACTTCAGTAATTCAGATGAGTTAAGGAACAATGTCCTTGAGAAATTGTTTTCAAAAGGCACTGAAGATAAATGAGAGAATGGCTGAAATGCTTTGAACCTTCTGAAAGAAAAGCATTTCTGATATGTTCATTATTGTGTATGTCATTCCTGATGGACACAGAACAGTAACTTCTCTCATATTCATGGAGTGGGCACAAAAGCACAGATAACAGGGGAGTACTTCAAAGACGTCTGCCCTATGCTTTCTCACATAGCACTGTATGTATTACTTTGATGTAAGAGACTTAAAACATGCTTAACACAGCTGTCTTCAGCTGCAAGCCCACATTACATGGATTTATTTATTTTTTATTGCTATATAAATTACCATTTCATAGGGTTGGGCTGTTCAATTGTCATCACAAATTTTATAAGCACATTTTTGAAAAATGAGACAGGATCATTCTATGAAATACTACATATGGCATTCACAGATGCATGCAAATGAATGCTGGTCTGGTTACTTCCATGAATAAACAATTCAATGATTCAAAAACAGTTTCAAAATTACCTGAAGGAAAATTTGCACTTGCTCATAAACATGCAGCCTCGGATTAAGTTGGTGGATGTGAAATGTGTAATATGCATGACTGTCATAAGAAGGGAGACCATGGTACAACAAAGAAATGGAAAAATGTATACCTATATATAATATTATTAAAGGACACACACTAAGGGACATGTATCAAAATACTTCTATGGCATTCTGCCCTAAATTTCTACATGTCTACACAGGAATTAATCTTTTCAAATAGACAACGAGTATTATCAAGCAGAACAAGAATAAAACAGAGAATGAATTGCTCTTAAATACCATTGGCCTGAGCTTCTCTCTGAATTCTGATAAAGTATGAAGTGTTCTGGATTCTAGAAAGAATGAAGTGTCCACAGAACAAAAGCCTTAATTATCTATGAGGTACTTTAGTGTAGAATAGTATATGTTTAAGATATAAAATGTAGTTCATACATTCTTAGCCAAACTATTTAATTTCTATGTAACAATTTCCTAATAGTATCAGGTTCAGGAATGTACCTGGACAGCTAGGGCTATTCACTTGTCTTTTCAGTAAAAATGGAAGCTCTAATTTACTGTTGAGTTCATTAAATATGAAAGAATTCATTAACTTACATAAATTTACTAAATAGGGGGATGACAGAGCCTCAACTAACCAGCTATGAAATTGTATTCAGAACTCTGT
>VMDR010013454.1:0-24967 GCA_007922815.1 Macrotus californicus | reverse complement strand
CCCCCTCCCCTCTGGCTACTGTTAGATTGTTCTTAATTTCAATGTCTCTGGTTATATTTTGTTTGCTTTTTTCTTTTGTTGATTATGTTCCAGTTAAAGGTGAGATCATGTGGTATTTGTCCCTCACCGCCTGGCTTCTTTCACTTAGCATAATGCTCTCTAGTTCCATCCATGCTGTTGCAAAGGGTAGGATCTCCTTCTTTCTCTCTGCTGCGTAGAATTCCATTGTGTAAATGTACCATAGTGTTTTGATCCACTCATTGACTGATGGGCACTTAGGTTGCTACCAGCATTTGGCTATTATAAATTGTGCTGCTATGAACATTGGGGTGCATAGGTTCTTTTGGACTGGTGTTTCAGGGCTCTTAGGGTATAATCCCAGCAGTGGAATTACTGGGTCAAAAGGCAGTTCCATTTTTAGTTTTCTTAGGAAATTTCATACTATTTTCCACAGTGGTTGCACCAGTCTGCATTCCCACCAACAGTGCACTAGGGTTCCCTTTTCTCCATATCCTCTCCAACACTTGTCTGTTGATTTGTTTATGATGGCCATTCTGACCAGTGTCAAGTGGTATCTCATGGTGGCTTTAATTTGCATCTCTCTGATGGCTAGTGATGCTGAGCCATATGTCTCTCATATGATGCTTTTCATATGTCTCTGGGCTCTCTGTATATCCTCCTTGAAGAAGTGTCCATTCAAGTCTTTTGCTCTTTTTTAATTGGATTTTTTTTCTTCTTGGAGTGGAGTCATGTGAGTTCTTTATATATTTTGGAGATCAAACCCTTGTCCAAGGTATCATTGACAAATATGTTTTTCCATATGGTTGGTTCTCTGTTCATTTTAATGCTGTTTTCTTTAGCCATGCAGAAGCTTTTTAATGTGATGAGGTCCCATTTGTTTATTCTTTCCTTTATGTCCCTTGCTTTAGGGGACACATCAATGAACAGGCAGGCAGGGCCTAAAAAAGGCAAGGAGGAAACTTCAATTTCTGGTTTTGAAGTGATTCTACCTCAAAGGAAGATCATTTATGTCAGCTAGCATTTACTTATGCAGCTACTTTCTTTTCTTCCATGCAAGATCAGGTCATAAACTAAATGATGCTATTTAAGGGCAAAATACCCCTTCTGCGTTGGCTACAAGGAGTTCATTGTATTTTCCCACAGGTCCAAGACATAGATCAACTCTCTAGTTGATTTTTATGGAATTTGCATCTTATACTTAAGTTTCAGGTTCTTAGCTCAGATTTATTTGGTTTTCTGTTCAGATCCATCTTCTCATAATCCCAAAGCAGAGCAAAGCAAAACCGGTCATGTCTGTCGATTCTCCACATCCACCCTGAGGTTCCACGATTTGCTAGGAGACTGGACGGGACTCCACGTAAAGTCGTATCCGTGACTATGATTTACCACGGTGAAAGGGTACAGAGAAAAATCAGCAAATGGAAAAGGTGGAAGCGGCTAAGTCCGGGGGAAGCCACGTGCAAATTTCCAAAGGTCCTTTCCCAGTGGAGTCACATAATACGTTTAAGTTTCCTACAAACAAATTATGACAACATGTGTGACATGTTGTCAACCAGAGAAGCCCATTAGAGACTCAGTGCCCTTGAGTTTTATTGGGTGCTGGTGACATGCTCCCTCTGCCTGCCCCTGCCAAGCAGGTGGCCCAATTCCCGACTCCCAAAAAGAAAGTGAGTGTTCAGCATAAACCACATTGTGTACACAAACAGCTTAGCCATAGTGAGCCATTCTTACCCATTAATGGTGGGAACTCTTCCAAAATCTAAGTCTCTAGAAGCCAGCCAAAGGCCAACCTTGCAAGCAAAGCTCCCTAAGGATAGCAGTTGAGGCCTGCCATGTGAATTCTTTTCTGCACAGTGGTCCTTTCGACATTTTGTGAGAAAAAGTTCTAGTCTTGCCATAAACGGTTGGACCTCTAGCTCTTCTTTTGTAGTTTTCGGAATGAGCATAACCACTCTACAAACTTCCCTTCCTTTCTAAACCAGAAAGAACAGGGACAATTACAGAGGGAGAATCAGTAGGAGGATTAAAAAAAAATCCCTCAAATGGGACCAAATAAGTAGAGGCTTGTCCACACGAGCATCACAGGTTGGCCCAGGTAAATAGCCATAAAAGAGATCCCTCACCACAATCCAGTGTCTGCCCTAAGTATGTGTTGGAGCAGGAAAATATACACATGCAGGAGCCCCAGTAAGCACTTAGAGATACCCTACTGGCTTACTGACAGGGGCTAAATGCTGATTTTAGGTTTAATATACAGTCATCACATTAAACAGTGTTTACTTGTCAGGATCCTATTGTGTCTGGCTGGTGCAGCTCCTGAGTGTTCTTCTCTCACCTCAACTGAATGCCCCATCTGGCACATGTCTCCCATCCCCTTTCACTGCCTTCTTGGTGGCCCTGGGTCCTCAGTATCTTCTCGGGTACCATCACCCCAGTAACAACAGAGTTGCCATAGTTTCCTTTCTCTATTATTTACTAGTGTGTCTTGGGAAAATCTGGCTCTATTCATTATCCAGTAAGGGAATGGTGGTGGGAGAAAGAAGAGTTACACAGGAATTCACTCGGCAAAGCTGAATAACCAGATGAAGAATGGCGAACGGGACAACTCCCCTCATCCCAGCTTCCTGAGCCCCTGGCAAAGAGCCTTACGGCGTTTTTTCTTTACGAGTCCAACACAGCATTCCAGGCAGCCATTGCCAATTCCTCAAAATTCACATGTAAATTGAAGCCTACTTGTTTCTGGAATAGTCTTTAAGGTCTTTTTTAGTTATAAAATAGATAATTATTTTTTTCCTTTAAGAAAATAAAATTTTCATGTGTTAGACTTTTGCCTATGTTGACAGAGATTGTGAAATTAACTAGCAGTTATGTTTTAATTATATTTGGAATAGCTCCAGATTATCTTTGTTAAGCAAAGTGAAAAGCAAAATGCAGTAAAATAGAAAAGGTGCCTTACCTTTCTTTAGAAAAAAGACTTCACAGACAAGGACTACAGCCTAACCTTCAACAACACAGGACTGCACAGCGTGGGGCCACTTATTCGTGCATTTTTCAAAAAGCTTTTATTTATTTATTTATTTAGCTATTTATTTTAGAGAGAGGAAGGGAAGGAGAAAGAGAGAAAAACATCAATGTGTGCTTGCCTCTCAGATGCCCCCTACTGGAGACCTGGCCTGAAACCCAGGCATGTGCCCTCACTGGGAGTCGAACTGGCAACACTTTGGTGTGCAGGCTGGCACTCAATCCACTGAGCCACACCAGCCAGGGCTATTTGTGGATTTTTTTCAATAAATACTATTGGCTGTAATTACCTCAGGTTTCATATGCAAGGATTCAACACATCACCTGAATCAAAAACAGTATTTTTGCATTCCCAACTGCAGATTCTCGACCACATATGGGAAGTATTGTTTTCTTAAAAAAAATTTTATTGTTTATTGTTTATGGTATTACAGTTGTTCTTGCTTTTTCTCCCTTTTCCCACCTCCACCCAGCCCCACCCTCTCCCCTTCCTTGATCAATGCCCATATCGTTGTCCATGTCCAGGTGTCATGCATGAGTGTGTTTTGGTTAATCACTTCATCCAGTCTCCCTTCTCTCCCCTCCAGCAGCTGTCAGTCTGTATCTATGCTCCTGTTTCTATTTTGTTTGTATGTTTATTGTGTTTATTAGATTCCATATATGAGTGAGATCATGTGGTGTTTGTCTTACACTGACTGGCTTATTTCACTTCGCATAATATTTTCCAGGTCCATCCTTGCTGTTGCGAAAGGTAAGTGTTCCTTCTTTCTTACTGCTGCGTAATATTTCAGTTTGTGTAAATGTACCACAGCAGTTTTTGTCCACTCGTCAACTGATAGACACTTAGGCTGTTTCCAGATCGTAGCTATTATAAACAGCACTGCTCTGAACATGGAGGTGGATGTATTTTTTTGTATCGTTGTTTCAGGATTCTTATTCCCAGAAGTGGAATTGCTAGGTCAAAAGGGAGTTCCATTTAAACTGAAAATGGATAAAAGACCTAAATGCAAGTGGTGAAACCATAAAAATCCTAGAAGAAAACATAGGCAGTAAAATCTCAGATATCTCACGTAGCAATATTTTTGCCAATATATCTCCTAGAGAAGTGGGAACAAAGGAGAAAATAAACAAGTGGGCCTACATCAGATTAAAAGGCTTCTGCGCAGCTAAAGAAACTATCAACAAAATAAAAAAAAATACCTACTGAATAGGAGAACATTTTTGCCAATGATACATCTGATAAGGGTTTACTCTCGAAAATATACAAAGAACTAATACAACTCAACACCAAGAAGATAAACAATCCAATTAAAAAATGGGCTAAGAACCTAAATACATATTTCTCCAAAGAAGACATGCAGAGGGCCCACAGACATATGATAAAAAACTCAACATCACTAATCATCAGAGAGATGCAACTTAACACTACAACTCGGTATCACCTCACACCTGTCAGAATGGCTGCAATCGACAAATCAACAAACAAGTGCTGACAAGGATGTGGAGAAAGGGGAACTGTAGTGCACGGTTGGTGGGATTGCAGCCTAGTGTAGCCACTGTGGAAAACAACATGCAGTATCCTCAAAAAAAGTAAAAGTGGAAAGTACTGTTTTTAATCTGCAGTTGGTTGAATTGCAGATGTGAAGGACCGACTATAGACTCAAAGTTATAGAGGATTTTTCCCAGCCTGGTGGTGGGCTCCCCTAACCTCCACATTTTTTCAAGCGTGTACTGTAAGTACTTGAATTTAAGGGAAAAATAACTATCACCTGCAGCATTGCAGTGTTTGTATTTGTGTATAGAAATTACATCGATCTTGTGTAAAGGCCTGGTTCATTTGTGTCTCAGAGCATTGTTCTTTCTGAGGGACCAGAATGAGTATAGGGAATGGGCTCACAATTCTCAGCCTATGGGGTGTTGCAATATACAAGTGGTGACTGCGTTCTCGCTTTGTCTGGTGTGGATGTGAGTATGTTTTTAGTCTTTTGTTCCCAGAACAAAATTTTATGGACTTCCTCTTCACTGCAGTATATACCCGTTATAAAAATAAAACTGTGCCTCAGGAGAAAAACTCAGTCTGGGAAATTTCATTTTTAGGAGGAAGCAGTTTCTCTTGAGAGGGTTGGTTGGGTTAGAATCTACTCAGAGTTCCTACTGGATTACTGCCAAGAGCTTATCATAATGGTCCTGTGTTATGATAATTTGATTCTGATATGAATATGTTATTGCTAATTTGCTCGTCATTAAAATATTGATTTATACTTCACATTTCTCACAATATTATTCCATCAGTTAATAATTTTATTCTTCCTATCGTCCAGAGAAGAGCTATAACATGTGGCATTTTTTAGATGTAACAGATAAGAAAAAGTAACTGTTGACAGAATTGCCAAATGTACCAAAGCCATTTAAGTAGAGGACGGGTGTGTAGAAGCGAGGTCCTATGAACTGAGTCCGTCTTTGATCTACGCAGTTCAGGGTTTTGACTCACAATCTCTCTTAATTTCTCTTTTGTTCTTCTCTTCTTTTTGTTTTGTCACTTCTTTTCACGCTCTCTTTTTGAACCGTGGTAAAACACTCAACGTGAAATGTACCTTCTTAAAAACTTTGGAGTGGACAGCGCAGGCCTGTTAGCCATACGCACACCATTGTACATAGACCGGCCACTTCACTCTCTGAGGACTCCTGTCCGCGCACAGGCCAAGTCGCACGGCACGCACAGTACTGGGATGACCGAGGTGAGAGAGGGACAGATATGGAAGAATTATAGATTGATTTTCACATGAATTAGGATAGTTGACCAACACCATCTCGCTTATAAAAGTGAGATGAAGTTTACACTTATACTATATTTATTTAAAGGAAAAAGCCAAGTTGAAGAATAGTTAGGAAACAATAGCACATATGTAAGCAAAAGTCACATAAATAGTGTACTGTTGACTAAAGTCTGGAGAGAGTTAGCAAGAGGGGACAGTCAGCTTTGGGCTTTCTTTTCTCCAGCACTTCCTGACCACGTCATTTTGGGAAGGACACTTAGCCTCTATGGGCCTCAGCCCTCCTACCAGGTGAGGTGGGAACACACTGCCTCCTTCCAGTGCAAGGAGTGGATGCAACATAGGACAAGTTTCAAGCACCACAGCTGACATATAACAGACACTTAATAATTAGAATGAATTGAATGCTTACTTTGTTTCAAGATTGCTCCAGAGTTTAACGTGTTAATCTAATCCTCAAAAAAACAAAAAACAAAAAACAACACAACCTTATGGGAAAACTACTATGATCCCACCATTTTGCCAAGGAGAAAACCGAGGCACAGAGAGGTTAAGGTAGTATTTTCTCAAGGCACAGCCAGTAAGTGGAAGTGAGATTTGAACCCAGGCCATCTGGCTTTGGAACACTCCTGTTAACTAACAGTCTAACATTTTAAGTACAATTTCTCATCATGTAGTTCAAGTTTATCACTCAGGGGCCTTTCTCCTGGGGCACTAGGGAGTCTCTGACATGCGCTAACAGGGGCAGTGTGGGTGTTCGGCCTGGCTGGGGGGATAGTACAGAAGTACTTAAGGGACATGCTTGATGACTTTGAATGACGGGACAAAAACTTAGACTTTATTTGGTAGGTAATAGGGAGCAACTATGGGGATCAAAATGCTCTAGATCCATTTTTTTAGGTGTTGAGCATAAAAAAATCACCGCCAAAAACAAAAAACTGAATACATAAGATGTTGAGCAGCCCTCAAAGACATTCTCTCTAGAGAGAAGCCGCCGGCTAAACTTTCAGAGCGTAAGAGGAATTGGTGATATGGGAGGATGCACCTGAAATACACGAGAGACACGAGGTGGGGGGCGTCAGTTTGTTACCGACACTGCGCTGGAGCAGCCAGCGAGGTCCTCCCGCTTTCCTCCTATAGGCAAAAAACTCTGGAGACAGAGTCCAGGGGAAAGGAAAAGGAATCCTTTATTGAAAAGATATGCAGCTTGAAATAATGGCAGGTTTCTGCCGCAAAGCCCGTTTCCTTTAAAAGGCCTCAAAGAAAATCACCCTGTCACCCTCTGCCAGTTTAATTCAAGGTTGCACCAGGAACCTCTCCTCCCACCCAAAGTGACCATCCTTTTCATCCTTCCGAGTATGGGCGTCCAGGCGTCCTGTTCGTGGTCCTCTGCCATCTTCCTCTGGCGCTTCCTCCCTCCAGAGGCCTGCAAAGTCCCACCCTGCAGGTTAGTGGGTCTTACGCCTTGCCTGGGCTGAGCGGCGAGCTGCAGTGGTGGTGGGAATTTTCGTTGTGGGGCCCCTGCTGGAGCAGCACATGGGCGACACTCAAGCGGCTCCCACAGCGTCCCCTGCGGAGAAGAGGCGCAGGGCTTGGTCCAGCCGTCCAGCCATGCTCCCCAACCCCGCCAGCCTGAGCCTCCTCCCCGCCCCTCTTACTAGAAGCTGCTTCGCTCCAGGCAGGCCCTGGAGTGCTCACGGAGAGGACCCAGGAATGTTCCCAGACCACCGGGTCCCGAGGCCAGACCCAGGAACTCCAGCCCCTTGCGGTGGCGTTTCCGTGGGCTCTCCTTTTAAAGGCTCCCCCAGAATCTCCTGTGCAGCCGGCATGCGTGCCCTGTTGGCCAGGGTGGCGTATGCTGGTTTGGGAAGTGCAGTGTGGCTGCCACTCATGCATCATCTCTGGCGCCTGCTAACCCTTCTCCCATTTCCAGGGCAGGCGGGGTCCCCCGTTCCAAGTGCTACTCAGAGAGACAGAGAGAGAGAAGGCTTCATAGAGGAGATGGGTTGAACCGCTCCTTATAGGATCCGAATGTGAGATAGGGCAAGAACCTCAAGGTCTGGGCTGTTCTTAACCAAATGCAATTCTTGCTGAATGTTAAAATGCAGCTAGTATTTTGGAGACCAACTGTGAACAAGATGAGCTTGAGAAGAACTCAACCTAATGATAAATGTAGCCAACTGCAAAGAAGAAATCAACGTAGTGTGTGTAAACAATGGCTAAGCCTCCCTTCCTGGAAACAGAACTTTGGATGTAAATCCCCTGTCTCCTCTACTTGCCACAAGTAAATCAAACTGCCTTCTGACAGCCACGTCTCATTTTTGACTAGAGCACCCCAAGCAGCGAACCCCTTGTGTTTAGTAACACAGGTGGTTTTGAACAGAAGGTCCTGGGCAGAGCTGTGCATTTCATCAAACAGTCTGTTGCAGCAGCCCAGGGAAACAAGAGGCTGACCCTGACTGGTGGGAGTAGAATGGAGAAGAGGTCCTAGAGCCATGCTTGAGGTGGGATTATTGGGGGAGATGATTATATGTGGGGTCTAAGGACAGCAATGACCTGAAGTCCTGTACCTGGGGTGCTGTTAGCAAGGACAGTTTGTAGAAGACGATAATGAGTTTATTTGAGTTTGAAGCACCTAGAAGACACAGAGGTGTAGATAAAAGACTACAAGAAGGAGATGTTGGGTTTTGGCAACAGCATTTTCTCTGGAATGTCTATTAAAAGTCATGTTACTGATAAGGAAAGAAAGAGGTCATTCCTGACTTTTGCTCCTTATCTCTGGAGCCGGGCAGAGAAAGGTTAAGGTAATACTTTCTCAAGTCACACAGCGTATTAGCCTTGCAATTGTCGATGGAGAGTCAAGGAAGGTAAGGGGTGGAATGTGATTTCCAGGGGTGAGAGATCAAGAGTCACTGCAGCATCAGTCCTGGGTTGGTTGGACACGGAGTCTCTCTCACTCACTTGAACCTGGATTTGCTTTCTTGAGGAAAACAGAAAGGGTGTTTCATCAGCTAGTGGCTGAGCAACTTTTGAGAACTTGGGCATTCATTGAACTTTCATTTGACAAACGTTTATTGCATAAATGTTTATTATTGTGGAATAGACACACTATATGAGGTTGGAATGCTGAGGAATAAAGCACTTCCTGTTCTCCTGAGACTTACATTGTGGAGGGAGGGAGCTAGCAAGGAAATACACACAGGAGTGGATAATACAGTGCTTGGGGGAAGAGGGTCCAGGAAGGTGAGACAGCAAAGTGCAAAGGCTCCGTAGGGTGAGCAAACTCAGGTTAGCTGGGTCAGTGCCTTTGTGGAAGAACTCACAAATTGTTTTCTGGGACCATCACCTCTCCATCCTTGAATTTCAGGGAGGAGTCCTGAATCTCTCAGTTACTGAGGGAACAAATTCTCTATGATGGCTACCCGGTTACTTGGTGTAGGTCTAGGCCTGATTTGTAACATTAAAACCAGCCTGGCAGAGGGTTTGGGGATTTTACTTACTTCCCCGCACAAATGCTCTGGGAGGCCAGTGCCACCCAGTGACAGAGTGAAGTAACACACCTGGTACGCTGGGAAGGGGCAAGCTCCACCTTCCATCCTGGGCTATGGGAGTACTCTGAAAATTTGCCGATTTCCCACTCTCACAAAATTCAAAGTTGAACAATTACTCCAAAATGACTTCTATTACAATTATTTCCTCATGTACAATGTCACTACTTTGACATCTACTTGACATCTTACACATTTCTATGTTTAATCTTCATAGCAACTCTGCAGACTTTTCTTATTCTTATTTTGAATAGAAAGATATCTAAATGTTGAATTACTTTTTAATTGCCTTAATTACTTAATTACTTTTTAATCGGCTTAAATGACAGAGTTTGCGTTTAGCCCTAATTTGTCTGAGGACAGACTTGAATTACGTTGCCTGTAGGTAGCTCTGAGCATTGAGTTTTCCACTGGGTGTGCTGGTTCTGGGGCCTTTGGGGAGGTGTCTGTGCCCTGCCTGGGGCAATCTGGAATGAGCTATAAACAATCTGCAGATGGCTGCTACCAGTGCTGGGCTTGGAGGTGCCCAGAGAAGCCAAGCCGTGAACCAAGGCTGGCTGCTGCTAGTGCCGGGCCTGGGGTCACTTAGCAAGAGGTACGGGGCATGTTGAGGCCAGGTGCTGCTTGTTTGAGAGACTTTAGGAAAATCCAAAACTTGAGCCAAGACAGGCCTCTGGATAGAAAAGCTACCAGGAATGGCTTGGGTGGGCTGGCAAGTCGGGTGGGGCAGGGTCTCAGGGAATCACCAGGGTGGGGTGAACAGTGTTAACCAGGTTGATGGAGACACAGATATGTTGAGGGAGAGCTAAGCAAAGAAACAATGGCCTCTGCTAGCACTTCTGTCTGCGAGAAAGCAGCTGGACCATCCAGTTCCTCCCTCTCTGTCCTCGTTAACCTTTCAAACTGCTGCCTCCGTGCCGGAGCTCATGGTGGTGAGTGAATCTGAGTGAGCTGCGAGTCTAAGTTTGGGCGCGGGCCCTTGGAGAAGAAGGCCTGGAACTGCAGAAGCTGCCCTCTCACTCAGCCACAGTCCCCACTGCTTTTCACAGCAGAAGTTATGGGGATTTCTCTTTCTGGCACTGGATCCCTGAGCTAGGGGGCCTGGTATGGGGCTGGGATGCCTCAGTCTGCATGGGGGACATCAAGAGCCCAGATAGCCCTCCTGATTTTTATCTGTCACACGTGGGGCGGGACCAGCTCCTTCTGCATCTCCACCCCTCCTACCAGTCTCCTGTGGCTTCTTCTTTACATCCTTAGTTATAGGACTGTGTTCAGCTAGGTTTCAGGCAGTTCTGTGTGACGGTTGTTCTGCAGTTTAGCTGTAATTTTGATGTGGTTGCGGGAAGAGGGGAGTACAGGAGTTTGTCTATTGTGACTGGCATGGAAGGAACTAGTTCTTAATTGGATACCAGCAAGTCCAATTGGACTGTCTGAAGCCAAGGCATCTAAATCTTATTATGAAGGCAATGCTCAGAACTAGGTTTAATAGGGAGAAACCACCACAGGTAAATGTCAGCTCAGCAGGAAGAACTTTCTGGCAATTAAGACTTGTCTGTAGTGGCACAGGATGCCTTAGCAAGCAGACTTGGATGGCGTTGCTAGTGGGGGCTGGCAGGACATAGGTGTGTTTTGTTTGACTCTGATCATGGCTTGTAAATATTTGCGTTGGAATGGTTTGTGTGCTCTTTCCAATTTGTAATAGTCTCAGCTGCTAAATAATACGCGTGGCACAATTCACACATGCGCCTTACCTGCGTGGCCTGGTAGGCATTTGGGTTCTTGACCGCTGAGTAGTTTACAAGTGTTTTAAGAGATGTCCTATCATATATTTGGTGGGCTAACATTTTTATGCTAGTTTATCAATATGTTTTTAGTCAGAGGGTCAATACTAATAACTTAGATCCCCAGTTACCAATAAACCTTTTTTGTACATGATAGATAGATAAAAATATAAGGAAGAAAAATAACAATAACTGACATTTACTGAGCACTATCAGTGACCATAAGCTCTGGGTTTCCCAGTTTTGTCTTTGTCAATGCCTGCTGTCCCTGTGCAATAATTAATTTCTCCTTTAAAAGTGCTTCTCTATCAGGACTCCCAATCTCTCTCCTGCCCAAGATCAGCCTCTCCTATTAGTTTCTTGAATATCACTTAGGAAATTTCTGTATGTATATAAGCATATACATGTGCCTGTAGCTTTTCTAAAAAGAATAAATAGGAGTACAGTATATTATACACCATTCTTGACCTTGCTGTTTTCCCACGTAGGGTCTGTAAGGCTATTTTTTTATTTGCAATACACAATCAAATGTGAAATGTTAATTTAACATGACTGTTTTTTAAAAAGTTACTTAAAATTGATTATAGATTCACAGAAAGTTGCAAAGAGAGTTCAGAGAAGACCCATGTCCATTACCCCCCCACCCCGTCTCCCCAGGGTTTACACCTTATACAATTATAGTATAAATTGACATCAGTACAATGTTTCTAGATTGTTCTATGTCATTTTATCACATGTGGGGACTTATGTGACCACCACTGGGACCCTTTGGTAGTTAGTAACACCTGCTCTCTCCCTCTCTGCTTCCCTCCATTCCCAAACCCTGATAACAAGTAATCTCCTTTCCATGTCTATAATTTTGTCACTTAGAGACTGTTCTTATAAGTGGAATCTTATCATATGTGACTTTTGAGATTGGCTTTTTTCCCCTCTTAGCATAATGTCTTTTTAAGACTTATCCAAATTGTCTGTGTTAATAGTTCACTCCCTGTGATTGTTGAGTAGTCCCACGGTATGGCTGTGCTGCAGCTGGTTTAGCCATCCACCTTTGCTTGTTGAGAGACTTTTTGGTTGCTTCCAGGTTTTGGCTATTACAAACTTGTTATAACAATAATGTACTTGTTTTGTGTGAATATAACTCTCCATTTCTATAATATAAATGTCCAGGAGTGCAACTTCTGGGCTGTACAGGTGTATATTCAGTTTTTTTTAATACTGTCAAACTAATTTCTCAAGTGTGGCATTTTACATTCCCGCCAACAATATATGAGAGATCAATTTCTCCATATTTGCAGCATTTAGTGTCGTCACTGCTTTTCATTTCAGCTGTTCTAATAGATGCAGGCGGGGTCCGGGAGGGGTGACGGTGCACAGTACAGTGGTTTTCAAAGTGTGGTCTCCAGCCCAGCGGCGTCAAGATTGCCTGGGAACTTGTTAGAAATGCAGATTATCGGGACACACCCAAGACCGACTGCATCAGAAAGTCTAGGGGCGGTGCCCCACAATCAGGCTTTCACAAGCCTCTAGGTCATTTTGATGCACACTGACATTTGGGAACCACTGTTTTTAGAAAGTCATTGCCACACAAAGAAAGTCTGTGGGCATCTGGGAGCTAGCTAGAAATGAGAATGTCAGGCCCCACCCTCCTGAAATTTTGATTTCATTGTCTGGGGAAGGGGAGCCTGATATTAGTAGTTTAAAAAGTTCCTCAAGTGATTCTAATTATCCATCTCTAGGGACTGAATGTTTGTGTCTCCCTCAATTCATATGTTGAAATTCTAACCCCAGTGTTATGGTATTCGGAGGGCGGGCCTTTGGGAGATAATTACATTTATATTAGGTCCAGTTTATACTAAGTTTATATATGAGAGTAGGACTCTGATGATGAGATTTATGCCCTTATAAAAAGAGAGATCTCTCTCTCTCTCCTGAGTGCACACACCAAGAAGAGGCCATGTGAGGACATAACCAAGAAGAGAACCCTCGCCAAGAACTTGACCCTGCTGGCACCCTGATCTCCCAGCCTCCAAAACTGTGAGAAATAAATGTTTGTTGCTGAGTTACCCAGTCCATGGTATTCTGTTATAGCAGCTGGACTGACTAAGGCAGCATCTAAGATTCAGAATTATTTCTCAAGGGAGAAGAGGTGGTCCCTTTTTCAAAGATATTAAAGAATATAATGGTTTTCCTTTGTAGATTAACTGGAGCCCAGTGAGAAGACCTCAGTTATCACACCTCTCTCAAAAGTGAGGTAGGTTTCAGAGTCTCAGCAGCAGAAGATGGCCTGGAAGAATCAGGCCACATGTTATAAGAGACACAACATCAGCTAATGCTACTTTCACTTTCCCTCAAGGGAATGAAGCAAAGAGCTAAGATCAGGCTACTACCAATGTGAGGCTGAGACCAAGAGAAACTGAAATGGGCATTAAGAAAAGGAGGAACTAGCAGCCAATGTTCTCGACTCCAACCCAGCCCAGGTTCAGCAACCAAGGAGAAAGTGGGCAGTTCTCAGCACGAGAGGTGTTGGGACTCAGCCTGAAGTCCGGGGGCTGAGGTTGGCTGGTAGAAAGGCCCTGCTCAGGGAAGAGGGAAAGGCAGCGTTGGGAGAGCTTCAGGACTGTCCCTGCCAACCGGATGATGGTCAGGAAGCATCAGCATCTTGGTCGTTCAGGTTAACAAACAGACTGTGTAGACAGGTGATACTGAAGGACGCTGAAGCTCTGTGATTTTTGTAATCATTTGCTCCCACTTCAGGCCTGCCTTCAATGTCTTATAATCCTTGAGGTGACTGGCAGTTATATCTTTGGATGTTAAATATGAAATTTACTGAATGCGCCTCTTCTTTGCATGATGCAAGGCAATGAGTTGGATTTTAATATTCCCCAAACCACCACTGGTACCCCCGGCTTGTGTCTGATGGAATAAATGCAGGGAACATGAAGGCCTAAACTAGATCATGGCAGTGTGACCGTGAGATCATTTATTTCAATCTAATGCATGTTCCTTGAAGCCTCCTAGGACTTAGACACTATACTGAATATAATATGCCTAAGGCATAGTTCCTACATTTAGGGAGACAGTCAGTTAAGATTAAAATTAATTACCATCATCAACAATAGCAACAAAAGGGAAGTTGGAAAGGCAAAGAATGTTATATAGGAAAGAGCTGTAGTAAAAAGAACGCAGACCCACTAGCCAAGGGCATCTAAATACAAATTCCATTTTTGTTAACAGCTCATTGTGTGTCTTCGTTTTCTTATGTGGAAAATGGGTTTATCAGATTTATCACCCTCAGCATCTTTTTCTTACCTTCCAGAGTTATCTTGAGAAGCAAATATTATCATAGGTGTGAAAACAACTAGTGAAATACAAACTTCTAATTGTCACTTTGTTGTATTTTGCTTTAGTTCCATGCAAATAATTTGCAAGCCATTGTTTTCCATTATGTTTATTAACGTGAAATAAGGCAGCCCTAGGATGAAGGGCTGGAGAGCTGAAACACAGACCCCCACCCCGAGCCTCCTTGACAGTTGCATTCAGCAGGAGTGTCTTCGTGGAAGGGTACAGGCACCATCAGGTCTGGCATACCCCGGGTTACCGTCTTTTGTCACTTGGTGTGCTGTGTGATTGCTTCATGGGGAATGCACTGTGTTCTTTCTTCTCCCTTTACACACATTAAGAAAATGTACAGCAGCCATGAAGTCAGAACTTTGGTGAAACATATTGCGGAAGAACCAGGAAACACATTGCATTGGAACTTGCTGGGTGCTGCTGCAAGTCTGGGGGTGAGTAGGGGAATCAGCTTCTTATAGGTAAAGGGAGGCATGTGTTCAAGGAAGCTTTGTTTTTTGTGCGTTTGCTTGTTTTGAGTGGTGGTTTAGTACAGGGTATGATAGTGTTACAACATCCATATTGCATGAAAAGATAGAAAATGAGACAGGATTTGGCTCTTAACATTTATCTTGGGCCTTGGGCAAGGAAAATAATCTCTCTAAACCTCATTTCTTTACTTATAAAATGCAACAGCACCCACCCATATAGGATTGTTATGAGAATAAATGAGATAGCGTAAACTTGAATATTGTTTAGTAAATGGTCACTATTATGGTGATCATTTAGAGTCCTTATATAACCAGCTATCTTTAATAGTGACTATAAGGGCTTGAAAACATAGGAACTCATTTTCCCCTTGCATGATCCAATAGGGTAGGCCCTCCGTTTTGATAATGTGCTCATCTTGCCACAGGGAGTTAGCAGGGTGTTTATCTAATTTGAATTCACCGCTTATGGTAGAAAATGATCAACTGATATCTTTTATAAAAGAAATGTTGCCTCTAATTTTTAAAAAAATATTTTAAAGATTTTTATTTCTTTATTATTTTTAGAGAGAGGAGAAGGGAGGGAGAAGGAGAGGGAAAGAAACATCAGTGTGTGGTTGCCTTTCGTATGCTCCCTACTGGGGACCTGGCTTGCAACCCAGGCATGTGCCCCGACTGGGAATTGAACCAGCAACCCTTTGCTTCACAGTCCGGGGCTCAATCCACTGAGCCACACCAGCCAGGGCTGTTGCTTCTAATCTAACACTTCAAAATTTATTCTTTTTTGTTGTTTCTTAAAATAAGGTTCACTTTTATAGAAAAAGAAAAAAATGTCAATAACTTTGGAATGCTTGTTAAAATAAAGTCTCCATAGTCCACAACACCAGAAACTCAGCTTGCAGACCATTTAGCAAGGAGGTGAGACAGAGTTCTCCTACATCAATGGAAGTTTTCTCATTTTATAAATTCCCCCACAATAATGAAAAATGTATTAGCTTTTTATATATTTATTATATAAAACCACGATGTACATTGTTGATATAGATTTATTTCATATACTTTGAGAGTTCTTCTTTGTTTAAATCTGGGAAGTTAGGGGCTAGTGCGCTCCAGCCCTTCCATCCCCATTCTGTGAGATGTGCCTACACTCTGGCTTGGAGAATCTCCTAGAAGAGCTTAAGAGCTGAGGTGAGTCATCAGGGTAAATTAACAAATTCGGTGGCTTATGCTGTGGAGAACGGGCCTGCATGCATGAAGAGAATTGCTGTGGGGATCAAACAAAACGTACACCAACGTTTATCTTCAATCTGCTCATGAATAGGGAGGGATCCATTCCCAAGTTCTTCCTGCCTCCATGTGGATCGCTGCCCAGGTGACCTAACCCAGTCTTGTGCCTCTGCACAGTGACAGTTCCCAGGCGTATACCCACAGGCACAAGTGCTCCTCTGAACTGCAGACCCATGTATGCAGCTGCTGACCGGACATGTTGAGTTTCTCCTCAAAGTTACTTCCCCCACAGGCTTCATTACCTCGGTAAACGCACACCCCGTTCTTCCAGTCATTCAGGAAGAAAAAAGTCAGCTTGTACCCGACTCCTCTCTTTATATCACAGCACACATTCAATCAATCCACAAATCCTGCCATCCTACCTTCAAAACACATCCTCGGAACATTTCTCACCAGTACCTCCACCACGTGCTGCTGCAGCAGCTTCCCACTGTTCCTGCTTTTTCTCTTAGAGTTTATCATCCTCAAAATGGCCAGAGTGGTCCTTTTAAAACATAAGTCAAGTAATAATGTTGTTTCTCTTCTTAAATATTTCTTGAATCTAAACTCTGTGTAATGACCTATATGCAAGACCTTACAAAACCTGTCTCCCTGCCACTTCTCTGACTGCGTCTTCCTCCCCCTCCCTCCACCACCGGCCCCAGGTTCTCCTTGGTCACAGGAGCCTCTTTACTGCTCTCCAGCTAAGCCCCAGGGCCTTTGCCCCGAACTCTTCTCCTGGAACTTTTTCCTCCTTATGGTTTGCTTGCTTCCTTCCTTCAGACTTAGGTCTCAGATGTAATTCAGTCCCAAACAGCCCACATCTGTCCCTTTCTACCTTCTTACCAAAAGTATTAGTCAAGTATCAACCGGAAAGCAGAAATCATCCTGAGTGTTTGAAACAGGACAGATTTCATGCAGGAAATTAGTTCTGAGTGATGGAAGAGGCCGAGAAGCCAGAGGGGACAGTGAAGCAACCCAGAAGTTAGAAACAGTAGGAAACCACTAGCCTCCCTCCTCCCAGGAAGGCAGGAGAAAGGTGCCCACATCACCTGTCCAAAGCAGGAACCACAGTGGCTGTGGCAGAAGCTGGGGCAATGAAGAGACACAGCCACCACTGCAGATGCTGTCACAGGAGGGAGAGGGAGGCACCCTGGTTTCTCCCTTCCTCCTGCACTGTTTCCCTCCGTGTTCCTGGTTGGATGAACCCACGCAGTCCTGGGCTAACACTGAGGCTGTGCTTAGCCTGCAGGGGGCAGCACCGACCACGTTGTTCTTGGCAGATGCCTGATGGGCCCAGCAGCGACACAAACTGCTGTTTTTCCTCAGAGCCATTTATCATCCATGACATATTTACAATTTTTTTGTTTATTTGTGGGTTCTCTACCTTGACTGAAATATACAGTGCACGAAGGCAGGGACTTTGCTGTTTTGTTCCCTACTATGTCCCTGGCTCCTAAAACAGGGCCTGACACATGCAAGTACTCAATAAATAATTTTTGAATGAACGAATATGCCTCAACCCACAGTGCATCTGATTTACAACAGGCGCTGAACAAATATATATTGAATAAATGAGACTGGTTATTAATTAAAATACCAAGGTAAGTGTAATGTGAAAAATAAGGTGACATCTTAGTGAAATCCGTCTCAACAGATTTTGTAACACAAGACTACTGAAATAAATCACATTGCTTTGAAGTGTTTTATAATTTTTAATTCTATTTTATTGTTTCTGCTATTACAGTTGTCCTGATTTCCCCCCTGTGCCCCCTCCACCAAGCCCACCCCACTCCCTCAGGCAATCTCTACACCATTGTCCATGTCCCTGGGTCCTGTGTGTATGTACTTTGGCTACTCCATCCTATGTTGTACTTCACATCCCCATGACTATTCTGCAACTACCAATTTGTACTTTGTAATTCCTTCCCCTTTTTTGCCCATTCCCCTGGCCCCCCTCCCATCTGGCAACCATGAAAACGTTCTCTGTATCTATGATTCTGTTTCTATCCTGCTTCTTTGTATATTTTGTTTTTTAGATTCAACTGCTGATATGTATTTATTGCCATTTTATTGTTTATATTTTTGAACAACTTCTTTTTCTTAAAGAAGACCCTTTAACATTTCACATGGTACTGATTTGGTGGTGGTGAACTCCTTTAGCCTTTTCTTGTCTGGGAAGGTCTTTATTTGTCCTTTAATTTTAAGTTATAGCTATGCTGGGCACACTAATCTTGGTTGTAGGTCTTTGCTTTTCATCACTTTGAATATTTCTTGCCAGTCCCTTCTAACCTGCAGTTTCTTTTGAGAAATCAGCTAACAATCTATGTGAGCTTCCTGTAGATAACTGCTTTTCTCTTGCTTTTTTTAAGATTCTCTCTTTGTATTTAAACTTTGGCATTTTAATTATGATGTATCTTGGTGTGGTCCTCTTTGGGTTCATCTTGTTCAGGATTCTCTGTGCTTTCCAGAGTTGTATGTCTATTTCTTTTACCAAATTAAGGAAGTTTTCTTTCATTATTTTTTCAGTTTCCCAATTTTTTTATCTCTATCTTCTCCTTCTGGTACCACCATGATACAAATGTTGGTATGCTTGAAGTTGTCCCAGAGGTGCCTTACACTACTCTTATTTTTCTGGATTCTTTTTTCTTCTTGTTCTTCTGATTGGTTGTTTTTTGCTTCTTTATGTTCCAATTCATTGATTTGATTCTCACCTTCATCCATTCTACTGCTGATTCCCTGTAAATGGTTCTTTATTTTAATTAGCGTACCCTTTGTTTCTGACTAGATCTTTTTTTATGCTGTTGAGGTTTTCACTAAGTTCCTTGAGCATCCTTATAACCAGTGTTTTGAACTCTGCATCTAGTAGATTGTCTATATTTTGTCTATTTTTTTTCTGGAGTTCTGTTCTGTTCTTTCATTTGGGCCATGTTTCTCTGTCACCTCATTTTGGCAGCCTTCCTGTGTTTGTTTCCATGTATTAGGTAGAGCAGCTATATCTCCCAGTCTTGGTAGTGTGGCCTAATGTAGTAGGTGTCCTATAGGGTCCAGTGGCACAGCCTCTCCTATCACCCAAGCTGGGTACTCAAGGTGCACCCACTGTGTGGGCTCTGTATACTCTTCTGTTGTGGTTGAGCCTTGATTGCTTTTGCACATCCAAGATCAGACACCACCTGTGTTCTGTCTGGGGTCACACAGCATAGGCTACAAAGCAACTGAAGATAGCTGGGTTTGGAGGTTCCCAGGCAAGGCCAAGTTGTAAAGCTAGGCCAGCTGCTGCTAGTGTTGCATCTGGGACAACTTATCAAGAGGTACAGGGCTCACTGAAGCTGGGTGCTGCTTGTTTGAGAGAATTTAGAAAAATCTGAAGCATGGGTTAAGACCAGCCATTCACATGGAAAAGCCCCTGGAAACAGATTGGATGGGCCCAAAAGTGTTGTGGGGCGGGGCCTCGGGGAATCACCAGGGTGGGGCAAACAGTGTGAACCAGGTTAATGGAGTCTCATATGGTACCTGCCTACTGGCTCTGTGGCTCTGTGAGGGGAGGGTTCAGGAAAAGAACAATGGCCCCTGCCAGCACTTCTCTCTCGGAGAAAGCTGCCTCCCTACTCTTGTTCTGTTGCCAGACAATTCACTTCCTCCACATATGTTTCTGATGCCTTTCAATCTGCTGCCCCTGTGGTGGAGCTCAGAGGGAGCGAGTCCAAATAAGTCTGTGTGTGGACCCTTTAGGAAGAACTGCCTGGGGCTCTAACAATTTCTGTCTTCTACAGACTCAATTCCTGCTGGATTTTAACTTCTCCAGAAGTTATGGAGACTTATCTTCCTGGTACTGGAATCTAGGGCTGAGGGGCTTGGTATGGGGCTGGGACTCCTTGCTCCTAAGATATCTCTATTGATTTTTATCTGCCACACATGGATGTGGGACCAACCTGTTCCACATCTCCACCCCTCCTACCAGTCTCACTGTGATATCTTCTTTAATTGTGTAGTTGTAAGACTTCCATTCAGTTAAATTTCTAATGGTTCTGAACAATGATTGTTCTATAATTTAGTTGTAATTTTGATGTTGTTGTGCAAGGATGCAAGCAGTGTTTACCTACACTGCCATCTTGACTGGAAGTCTTGAGTTGTATAATTTCTGATGCATTTTCAAATGTGATTCTTTCCTTAGAATCTCTGGTATGATATTTCCTGAGAGATTTTTTTTATCCTCACTCAGGGATATTTTTTCATTGCTTTTAGAGACAGAGGAAAGGAGAAAGAGATACATTGATGTGAGAGAGAAGCATAGATTTGTTGCTTCCTGTATACATCTAGACTAGGGATCAAACTTGCAACCTAAGTACATGCCTTGACTGGGAATTGAACACGGAACCTTTCAATTACAGCCTGACACCCCAACCAACTGAGCCACACTGGCCAGAGCCTGAGGGTTTTTGACTCATTTAATTTCTGTTTCATCTTCATGAATTTGTCTAGTTAAAATGTTCTATTTGATTCTTTTTGCTTCTAAGATTTTTAAAAAAATTTTAATTTAATTTATTTATCTTTTTGTGTTTGCTTTTAAAAATATTTTATTGTTTACACTATTATAGTTGTTCCAATTTTATCCTATTTGCCCCTTCCACCTAGGCCACCTCTGCCACTCCCTCAGGCAATCCCCACACCATTAGTTCAGGAAACCTAAAACTCGGAACTCAGTCTGTCAAATAAATAAATGAAACAACCTTGAAAATAAATGCGTATACTATGTTTTTATTTTTGTTTTTATAGGTTCGGTTGTTGATAGTTGTGCATTTGTTGTCAGTTTACTGTTCATATTTTTTAACTTCTTTTTCTTAGATAAATCCCTTTAACATTTCGTATAAGGGTTGGGTGATGATGAACTCCTTTAACTTGACCTCATCTAGGAAGCACTTTATCTGCCCTTCCATTCTAAATGATAGCTTTGCTGGATAGAGTAATCTTGGATGTAGGTCCTTGTCTTTCATGACTTGGAATACTTCTTTCCAGCCTCTTCTTGCCTGCAAGGTTTCTTTTGAGAAATCAGCTGATAGTCTAATGGGCACTTCTTTGTAGGTAACTGTCTCCTTTTTTCTTGCTGTTGTTAAGATTCTCTCCTTATCTTTAGTCTTGGCTAATGTAATTATGATGTGCCCTGGTGTGTGCTTCCTGGTGGGTCCAACTTTTGGAGGACTCTCTGAGCTTCCTGGACTCCCTGGGAGTCTATTTCCTTTGCTAGATTGGAGAAGTTCTCCTTCATTATGTTTTCAAATAAGTTTTAGATTTCTTACTCTTTCTCTTCTCCTTCTGGCATCCCTATGATTTGGATGTTGGAACATTTAAAGTTTGTCCCAGAGGTTCCTAAGCCTCTCCTCATTTTTTGGAATTCTTGTTTCTTCCTTCTGTTCTGGTTGAATGTTTATTTCTTCCTTCTGCTCTAAACCATTTATTTGAACCCCAGTTTCCTTCTCGTCACTGTTGGTTTCCTGCACTTTTTCCTTTATTTCACTTTTCATAGCCTTCACTTTTTCCTCTATTTTGTGACCATATTCAACGATTTCTGTGAGCATCCTGATTACCAGTGTTTTGAGCTGTGCATCTGACAGGTTGGCTATCTCCTCATCACTTAGTTGTATTTTTTTTTTCTGGAGCTTTGATCTGTTCTTTCATTTGGGCCATATTTCTTTGTCTTAGTGTGCCTGTTATGTAGTAAGAGACAGAGCCTTAAGTATTCACCAGGGCGAAGCAAACCACGTCACTGTGTTGTGACACTGTATGTGGGGGAGAGGTCTGAGAGGGAACATTGCCGCTTGCCCAGCTCTCCACTGGCTTTCAGTCACTTCCTCCACTACCCAGAAGCAAATTGGGCCCTTCTGGTGCTTATTCCTGGGTGGGTCATTTTGTGTACATTCTAGGACCCTCTGGGTCTCTCTAGTGAACTCTCCTGTGAGGCTGGGAGTTTCTCCCACCACCTCAATCCCCACAGGTGTTTTCAGTCAGAGGTGTTGAGGTGTTATTTCCCCACACTGGAACCCTGGGTTGTGTGGTCTGTCTTGCTCCCCAGTTGTTCCTCCCAGTTTATCCGCCTGCAAATGTGGGACCACCCAAGCTGCCAGCTGCTGCCTCGCCTGCCTCAGCCTTCCAGCCGCCACCTCGCCGTGAGCCCACTCCACCCCAGCTGCCCATCTCCACCCTGCTTATCCTTCTCCACTCCTCCTACCAGTCTGGATGAATGTTTCTTCTTTAACTCCTTGGTTGTTGGACTTCCATACAGATCAATTTTCTGGCAGTTCTGGTTATTTTTTATTTTTAAATTTGTTGTCCTTTCTTGGTTGTGCAAGGAGACAAAATGTATCTACCTATGCCTCCATCTTGGCCAGAAGTAAATGCGTGTACTATGTATTACTAAATGAATTGAACACAATGCTTCAGAAAAAATGGACAAAAATCATTCATTAAATTTTAGGGTTAAACCCAGATCTGTTTGTACAGGTCAATTAAGCAATAGACACTGAATTAAACTATAGATAGTGGTCAGACAGAAACATTTCTCTACTCTGGAAAGTTTCCACTTTAAGAAAGTTTTAAAATCAGTGTCAATTACTTTGTTCATATTTTCTTGATCTTTCCTAGAAATCAAATTTTAAATGATTTCTATGAGGAATAGCTGAAATTTTATTTTCTGGTGGAAACTCTGGATTAGTGGCTTCTGGGTAGTGAGTAAATATACACTTGAACATTTATGAATCCATGACCAATTTAAGCATGTTAAAGTCATTTTGAGCTACTGATCTTCCCTTTTAAGATTCTCTATCTTTGATGAGAAACAAAGGACTGAATTTTGGGCAAAGATAATGTCATGTGTTTAAAATAACTTCAAGACCTCCCCCCCACACACACCCTCCAAAAAATCATACCATTTCCTCTGGGACAAATGATTCATTCAGGTAAGAGTCTTAGGAAAGTCTACCCATGATGAACAATAGAAAGGTTGTGATGAGTTTCTCTTTGTCCTTAGGCAAGAAGACAGTCAAATACAGTCTGTCTGTGAATTCATTTCTGTTTCATCTCAGCTGCTCATATTTCTAAAATGAATAACTCTTGTCAACATAGTCATGTTCATTCTTGTCTTTAAAGCTGTTTTTTTCTTTCAAGACTTAATCACAGGCCCTTTAGAAAACCAGGAAGAACACAGCGAACTGGAACAAAGTTTGTCGTTTTAGTTAATTTGTTTCCAGTAGTTGTATGGTATCCCGGGGAAGAATTTGTTCATATTTTATTCCAATTTTTAGAAATTCTGAGATCAGCTTCTGTTTTTCCAGTTGTTTTACTTTTGGATAAATTGCTTAACTTACCTAATTACAATAATGATGGCTTACACTTATGGAGAGGGCTGATTACATCTTAAGTAATGATCCTATGTGCTGTATATAACCAGTTGTTTAGATTCTGAAGATCTCTTCGAGCCTGGATCTTGGACTGTACTGTCCTCATTTCACATATGGAGAATCTCAGGCACAAAGTGATCAGCATCTTGCCCAAGTTTTCACAGCTAATCAGTGGAGGAACTTGGCCACGAACCTAAGCCATCTGACTCCAGAATCCATATTCTTACCCAGCCTCCAAGCTGGCTAAGGGAATTAAAATATCTCCTATATGAAGCAAGGTGAAAGTGTATTTTGGTGCTTTTCCCCAGGAGGAAAAATATACCTTCTTAAGCTGCTATTCCAAGGAAGGGGAGACCCTGGTGACATATCTAAGAGACAACAAAGCGAAGTTACTGCATAACAGCCGTAATAAATAATGTCAAATAATAAAATAAATAAGAAGTTGGGTTCCTCATAGAGGGCAAAGCAGTGGAGGAACAGATGGAGGGTGAAGTCTAAGGAGTGACTGGGGAGATGACTTGGGAGGTGGGTTGGTAAAAGGATATTAAGAATAAGAATGTTTTTTCCCCTAGTTGTTTGGTGGAGGGCCTTAGGATCCCCATAGGATTTTGGAAGTCAAGTTTTTTAAATTCAAAAGGTGAGTGATATCACCTGACCCCTGGGTTATACTTATCAATCTTTAACATAGCTCCAATATTCAACGCATGTGCCATGGAATACTATTTTTAGATATTCCACTGAGTTTAAAATAGGATTAATTTTATATTTGTATCTTGCCTTCTCCTAATGGATCATTTTTTTTTCTTGAAAATAAAGGAGAAAGTAATCGCCCATAAGCAAACCTGAATGCAATTTCAGATGCTCTCCAAATTATACCATCACAGGTGTTCATGCCAAAGAACTGAGAACAGGCATAAGAAGCAAAACAAGTTTAACCAAAGTTTGAGAACCTACTGCATGTTAAGTACCAAGCCACACTACCTTTTTAAATCAACAATATTGAAGTAGAATTAACATAAAATAACATTGACTAATTTTATGTGTAGAATCAGGTTCAACAGACAACCTCTCATCTTCTGGGTCAGAAAATTTATGAAGAGCTTTGCTAAGCATTTAGCTTTGAGGCTGTAAAGGTAAAACCTAACCATACGAATTTAGAAACTCAACAAATACATGGTATAACAAAGAGGGCAGGAAATTTTACCTATAAGTTTAGGTTTAGGTGACCCATATATCTCAAACACAGGGAGGAAATCTCTACATTTCTTGTATTGTATATTAGAAAAGTGGGCAAAAATTGGATTTCAAACTCTCTAAGGAATGGTTACATGCATTGGTCTATGC